>JAJPUD010005021.1:87066-163716 GCA_023553655.1 Myrmecobius fasciatus | reverse complement strand
AGAGAGAGAGAGAGAGAGAGAGAGAGAGAGAGAGAGAGAGAGAGAGTGTTGGGTTTCCAGACTTGAGAATCAGAACTACTGAATTTCAACTCCAGAGCTTAGCTCTTTAAAGATCTGCAAGATTGTGGTCAATTTTCAGCATAGTCCAAGAAGAGTGGCCCCATCTAACTCAACCAAAGTATCATAGATTTAAAGCTAAAAGGGACATTAAAGACACATTGAGTCTGATTCTCTCATTTTACAAATGAGGAAACTGAAACACAGAGATGTTAATTGAGTTTCTCAGTCACATAACTAACAAATTCTTGAGGCAAGAGATTTGAATCCAAGTCTTTCTGATATCAAATCCAGGGTGCTTATCTATTATGCTAAAAAGAGATGGTCATACTTTTTTCAAAAAAATTATTTATTTACTACATCATTTTCCCCAATTACTTGTAAAAACAATTTTCAACATTCACCTTAAAATTTTTGAATTCTAAATTCTCTTCCCACTCCCCTCATTGAGAAGGCAAGAAATTTGATATAGGTTATACATTTGAATAGTCATGCAAAACATATTTCCATATATTAGTCATTAGTAAAAGAAAACTTAGATAAAAAAGAAAGTAAACAAAAGTATGCTTCAATCTGTATTCAGACTTCATCAGGTATTCATACTTCTAAAGAATGTCAATGACTTCTTACATTATCAGCAACTCTTTATCTATTGTAACCACATCAACTGTGATGGGAGTCAGAAAAATCAAATCTTTTCTTCCCTAAACCTTCAAGCTTTACTCAAATGGCTCCTCCTTCAAATGTCTTTCCTTATTCTTCCAGTTACTATTTGTTTCTATTCCCCCCCATCACTTTAAAATCATAATCAAAGAAAAACATAGGTATAGAAATGTATTGGACCTCAGCAATTATCTAGTCTAACCATATTATACAGCTGAGGAAACTGGAACTCACAGGAGCTAAGTGACTTGCCAAAGAAGTCATATAGGTAGTAAGTAGCAATTGGAGAATTTGAACTCAATTCTTATGATTGGACAACAACTAAGTGGGAGCAATTTACACAAAGTACTAGGCCTGAAGTCAGAAAGACTCCTTTTCCTGAGTTCAAGTCTGACCTCAGACACAAATCACCTAACTTTGCTTGCCTCAGTTTCCTCATATGTAAAATGAGCTAGAGAAAGAAATGGCAAACTACTCCAGTTTCTGCCATTTGCAAATTGGCAAAATGACAAATTTCAAATGAGATCACACAGATTTGGGATATGATTAAAAAACAGCAACCTCTTTTTGGATATTCAGAGATTCTTCCACTGTACTATATTGCCCTGCATATATTTCATACCTTCTTATTTGCCTACTGTTTTATTCTCCAGTATACTACAAGATCTTTTAGGGCTAGAGCTATTTTACTTTGCATTTGTATTCTCCATCAACTTCAGAATGCCTCAAAAATAGTAGGTGCTTAATAAATGTCAATTGATTGACTGATGGTACCCATGAGGAACTCTAGTAAGTAAAAGAGAAAGCATGAGAAAGAACATATGGGTGTAGATCAATGGAGACAGAAACAGAAGTGATATTAAACTAAACTATACTACAGATCAATGGGATAAAACAGAGTTCATAAATGGATTGGAATCCTGGCACAGAAAGATGATAAAGTAGTTGTGGGAAAAGGATCTCAATGATTAGGAAATTTTCTGAAGTTCTTAAAATACAAAAAGCAAAGCAGCTAATAATTTCTTGACTTAATGGCAACTTAATCCTTTAAAAATTGGAAGAACTAGCATGAAGAATATTTACTTCAGATTTGACTTTTCACCAACAAGAAGGAATTACTTTTGTTGTTGCTCAGCCATGGAATTACTTATTTGGGTGGAAATGATGGGAACTTCAGGAAGGATAGGGCCATTCCATTTAAACTTTGTGATAAAGAGTGAGAAAAGTAAGAAGATGTTGACAGTCACTTAAATATTTCGGGAGAATATATTTCAGAGAGTTCAGTGAAGAGATAGATATCCCATGGACCAAAATTTCACTGGGGAAGGGGTGGAAAACTCAGAAGAATGAAATCATGATAAAACATAATAATTAATTCTAATGAAAAAAAAGAAAAAAAATTAGAAATCCAAGTGTTTGAAAACACAATAAACTTCTTAACTGATATCAATTTTAAAGATATGTAAAGAAGATAGAAGCAAGGTGACCCAATAAAGGGTAAATGCAAAAGCATGGCATGGTCTGGTAAGAATAGATTCAAGAAAGCTAAAATTCAGAATGAACTTAAATTGACATAGAAGGCTCAAGACAAGAAAAAGTGATTTTTAGTTATTTGGGGAGAAAGAAGAGAACAAAATAAGATGTTGCTGTTGTTCCGTCATGTCTGACTTTTCTTGACCCCATTTATGGTTTTCTTGGCAAACATACTAGAATGGTTTGCCATTTCCTTCTCTAACTCATTTTACAGATAAGAAAACTGAGGAAAACAGGGTTAAGGAATTTGCCCAGGGTAACATAGCTGGTAGGTGTCCAAAACCAGATTTGAACACAGGAAACTGAGTCTTTGTGACTCTTGGCCCAGCATTCCATCCATTGTACCATTTTGCTATGCTGTCAACTAAGATTTAATGCTGGCTTTCATTCTATGCATGGCATGAGGAGAGAAGGGAAAACTTTCTCACTCTTTTTTTTGTTTTGTTTTGTTTTCTATAAAGAAGAAATTGAAAAGTATTGGATTGGAAAAAAAAACATAACAAATAGGATTAGTGGAAAGTTGATGCCCAATATAAGAAGTAAGAGAACATCTATCTGCCCTTGATGAGTTCAAGTCACCAAATCCAGATGAACTGTATTTTCTATTCTTTTCCTTTTTATCTCCCTTTTTCCTTCTAACTTTCCCTCCTTTCTTCAATCTTTCTTTCTTCCTTCCTTCCTCTTTATGTTTCCTTCCTTCCTTCACTGTAATTTTTAGCATCCTGTTCAAAAAAGGATAGAAGATAATATAATGCAAAAAAAGAGCCTAACTTCCTAGGCATCAGTTTCTTATTTGTAAAATGAGAGAATTGGAGTACATGGACTCTAAATCTACGATCCTATAATGAAATTATAGGGTTTTGAAAATTTGAAATTATAGGAATTTGAAAAGTATAGACTAACAAACTTGACTTAGATTTCCAGCAGAACTCTACAAAATATCAATAAAGGAATAACTAGTAAGTATTCAGAAAATGAAGTACAACCCCACAATCAGGATGATTTCATTAAGAATGGCCCATGACAACTAACCTTAATTTCCTTTTTTTGGATAGGGTTACTAAAACGAGCAGATAAGAGAAAAAAAAAACTTTTCCTACTATTTTTATAAAAAGAAGTTGGAGAATTGTGGAGTAGATGATAGTAAAATGAAATGGACTCAAATTAGTTGAATCACTAGACCCAGTTCAAATTTAGAAGGTGAATTTTCCTTGGAATCCATGCTTGGCACCTCATATTACTTAAACTTTTTATCAATGTCTGGCTTATTAAGTGACATGCTTGTCCAATTTACATATGGCACAAAACTAAAGGCAATTTAACACTTTAAATAGCAGAGTCAAAATTCAAAGGACTACATAGCACTGGTTTAAATTGAGCAAAATGACATTTAATATATAAAGTTTTACAACAGGGTTCCAAAAAATGAACTCCATAAATACAAGATGAAGAAGACATGCCTAGAAAACAGTTTATCTTTTAAAAAAATCTGAAGTATTCAGAGATAACATCCAAGAAAGTTAATGTGATCTTAGACTTATTAGAGATACATAGAATCCAGGAATAAGGAGGCAATAATGTTACTATGATAGTTTAATACCAAATCTTGAATACTGTATTTAGTTCTGGGTACCACATTTTAGGAATAACAATGATAAGCTGTACATGAAACTTAGAAAAAGCTTAGAGATACATGATTGCTAACTTCAAATACTTGAAGAATGAAAATATAGTACAGGAATAGTCTTTTTCCATTCAATCCAGGTTCAGTCAAGATTAGTTGTCATGCACCATTCTTGATAAAACTATGCTGACTCTTTGGGATCATTACTTCATTTTCTAAATGCCCACTACCTATTCCTTTAAAATTATTGAACACAGATAACTGAACGTCTAGCAATGAATGGAAACTGTAGATAAGCAAATTTAGACATGATATGAAAATCTTCTTATATTTAGAGCTCTCCAAAAGAAGAGTGCCCTGCCTTTGGAGGTAGCAAATTCTAGGTCACTTATGATCCAACAAAGGCTGCTTTTCTTCTTTTAAATTATGTTGTAGAAAGGATTTTTTTTTCAGATATAGACTAGATTACATGATCTTTGAGATTCCTTTCAATTCTGAAATTCTGGTTCTTTTCATTTAACTCTCTTTAATCCAAGTCTATGAGCCCCTTGAGAAGCGGAATTATTCCAGTCACCTCTGTATCCACTACAGTACCTAGAAAAAGATCTTGCACACAATAGTTATCAGTAAGCATTTGCTGAATTGAGTCAGACAATTTTTGTATGTCTATCCTGCTTTGGGTAGTATTCAGTTTTCCATGTCCCTAAAAATATTATATAATGAGTGGGACCAAGACAGCTCTTGAAGGGGATGAAGAGGTGGCATTCCTAATAAAGGGCAATTATGCTGATGGATGGAAGTAATGAATTACTAGATATTCAAAAAGGAGGTAAGAGACTCAGAACACTCCCTGGAGATGGGAGAGGGCAGATTTCAGCCCAGGTAAATGAATCACAACTCAAGGAAGAACTATATTTTATGTGTTTTATACAATACTCAAGGACCCCTGCTGGGTTGAATATTTCAAGGTCACTGTAAGTGAACTTGCAATTTTTTTTTTCTGTAACATTATTGAGTTGAGCCTGGATTCTTAGCCACAGGTATAAATAACCTCCAATGTGCATTATCCTTAATGCAACACCTTCAGACCTCATCTGCTACTCCTTAGAAAACAATTGTCCCAGTGGTTCCAGAGTTGTCTCTGAGCTCTGACTGTATTGGAAGAAGAATTCAACCCTTGAGTTGGAAGCATCATTTTAAGTGTTCAGAGATGGGTGGGTATGGGGGTGAGGCTGGACCCACAAAGTCAAGTTCAGTGAGTCATCCCTAGAGTTCTACATTCTAATATTTAATCCTTCATCAATCTATCAAATAATCATCATTATTAATCATCCATTGTGCACCACTAGATAGAACACTAATGTTGGATTCAGGAAGACTGAAGTTTAAAGCCTGCCCTGGACAATTACTAGCTGTGTAACCTAGGAAAGACACTTAAATTCTTTCAGTTTCAGTTTCACATCTCTAATAAGGATGGGGAGCAGAATGAAAATACTCAGAACATTTTACCTCATAATAAAGCTTAAATAAAATAAATGAAGCGTAAATTTAAAAAAATAAAAATAAAAGATAGGTGGCACAATGGATAGAGTACTGGACTTGGAGTCAGGAAGACCAAGTTCAAATCTAGTCTCAGATACTTACTCCCTATATAATTTAGACAAGTCACTTAATTAACTCTTTGCCTCAGTTTCCTTTTCTGTACAATTTCAATTGTTATTGTTCAGTAGCAACTGAATCTTTATGACTCCATTTGGGATTTGCTTGGTAATGATCCTGGAGTGGTTTACCATTTCCTTCTTTAGCTCATTTTATAGATGAGGAAACTGAGGCAAACGGGATTAAGTGAGGCCAGATTTGAGCCCAAGGTATTAAGTCTTCTGATTGCCATTTAGCTGCCTATGATGATTATAAGAGCATGTATCTTGTAGGTTGTTTGTGAGGATCAAATGAGATGATATTTGTAAAAAAGTACCTGGCATATAGTAGGTACTTAAATATTAGACTTTATATACACACAAAATGCTTTGCAAACCTTCAAGTGCTATATAAATGTCAGTCGTTTTTACTATTATTCATCAGACACTTAGAAAGCCCCTGCTAGTATTTTGGGGTTAAAAGATCATTTACTGCACGGAATAACAGGAAACCTGAGTGCTAGTCTCAATACCGTAACTAATTTCTTGTGTGACCTTGGATGGATGCTTTCCTCTCCAGCTGTCAGACAGCTACCCTTCATATGATTACAAATTACTTTCTATAGGTAATCGCCTTTGATCCCCTCAGAATTATTAGCTGATTGGACAAGATGTTCTCTCAGGTCTCCTTGCATCCTTTGTGATTTGACCTTCTATATCCCAATCCCTTCTAAGGGTATCAACGGTAAATCGCCCGGGGAAATCTTAGTCTCCTTCCATAAGTCATACCCTCTGCAGAGCTCCAGCCCACACACAACTAAATTCCCCTGCCTCCAGGGGGCCTCTCCCTAGTCCCTAAACTTCCTGATTTCAGGTAGTAGGAGCCTGAAGCTCTTTTGCCCAGCCAAATGTTGTCTCTTCTCGCACTCAGAGTTTCCAGGTTTGTCCCGCAATATACCTGCTCCCACCTTCAGTGAAGACAATAATGATGCTGATTTTTCTCTTCCTTCAATGTCTTGCCCAGCTTCGCCGCCTGGATGAGTTGAGTTAAATTTCCCCCGCCTTTCTGATGTCACATCCTGTTTCAGCCTCCATCCCTTCCAGCTGCTACCTCCCGGGTGTGTATGTGTATGTGTGTGCGTGTGCGTGGTGTAGTGTGTGTGTGTTCGCGCGCGCGTGTGCGCGCGCGCTTTGTGTGTGCCCTCCCTGCGCCACCCCGCCCCCTCCCCCCTTTTCCAAGCAAACTTTTGGCATAGCAGACAGAGCCCATCATTTCGTGCTCCAGTGCATCCCTCTTCGCAAATGCCTCGCGATCAGGGGAGCCATTAGGAGAGGGAAGGAGGGGGGAAAAAAAACAGCCAGCCCTAGCTCAGGAGACTGGCGAGGGGAGAAACTGGGGATATAATAAATATGCAAAGTGGAGGCTTTGCAAAGCAGATTTCTAGCTCTGCCTTCTCCGGGTACTGAAAGGCACAGTACAGGGACTGAGGGAGGAATAGAGGGAAAATCATAGAAAAGCCAGCAACGCCGAGAAGAGCGACTTCACGCAGCCGCCAAAGGACCGGGGATCTGTATGCCCGGAGGTTGGAGCTGGGAGCGAGAGATGCGACCGGCAAGCAAGCTTCTGAGTCTCTTCTTCCTCATCCTGATGGGCACTGAACTCACTCAAGTAGGTCTCTCCAACGCCATTTTCCTAATAGAGCCGCCCGGCCCCTCGGGAAACCGGAGAAAGTCGGGGAGCAGGTGCCTGCTGGCTACCGATCCCCTGCGCCCCAGTCCATGTCCCCTCCCTTCCCCCTTCCCTGGATCCCGAGCCCGCTTTAGAGGTCAGCCAGCGTGCCGCTTCCTCCTCGAGCCCCAAGCAAGGAGCGAACAGCGGGCGGGGGCTGGGACCTAGGCTTTGAAGACTGAGGGCAGGTTGCCCAGGGGCTGCTGCCCTGCCCAGGTGGCTAACGGTATTCTCCATTATCCGATGGGGAAAGCAGGGAGGGGGTGTTGAAGGCACCCACCTCCCCAATTAAAAGTTCTCATGCCAGGCATAAGGCAGGCAAAGCGAGGAAGAGGGCAGGGCTTTCACCAACCCTAGCCTTAGCATTTCCGGAGACAAGGAGAACTAACCCTCATCCCCAACACAAACACACACACCACGGCTACCATCCCCTTCTGCCAACACACTTATCCCCTATCACCCTCATTTGGCTATGAATTCAATTCTCCTTTTAGTGTGTGAATGACTGTGGAGACAAAGGCTGTGGAAAATTGTCTCTGCTTATTAAAACACAAGACTAGAAAGGGCTGCGGATAATGAAGAGAAGGTCTGCTATTGGTACAATGTTCAGGGCTTTGTGTGGATGGGCACACATGCAATATTAAGTATGTGTATATGCTGTGTAATTATCAGTGTGTCATTCCAAGTTAACTGTTATAATTACTTGAAGATATCAAAATGTATATAGCTCTAGTAAATCTACTGTGTGCATTATCTGTTTTTATGTTGCCAATAGCTGCATGTAATAGATAAGAAAGGGAGGTGTGTATGTGTGTGTGTGTGTGTGTGTGTGAATATATACCAAGCACGTGTGTGTAAATAAAACATCCAAAGAAGCTTTCATAGTTGTACTGATTTAAGGTGACATTTAAACGTCCTTTAATGCCTCTGTTTGTGCCATGCTGGGAGTCGAAGATTTTATGTCTTGGGCTGCCAAATAGTTCTATTTATTTATTTGAGTACAAGGTGAAATCTTTTTAAGGGGTTAATATGAAAAGTGCAAACACAAGGGGTCAATTTATTTCTACACCATGGACAACTGACTCTGTGTCTCTCTGTCTTTGTGTTTCTCTGTTTCTGTCTCTCTCTCCATTTCTTCCCTTTTTCATTTCCTCTCACACCCTCTTCAACACATACATAAACCCAGGTTACAAGCAGGGTCAGATTTACAAAGAACTGTCCTGAAAGGAAATGAGAGTGAGCATTAATTAAGTATTTTCACTCCCTGCAGTCACTGAGCGGAGTTGTGCTGCTTCCTCCTTTAGTTTCAGCTTGTCCTGCTCCCAGGTGATGATTGGCTGTGACTTTCCCTGAGGAACTAGTTGAGGGGAAATTAGCAGGACAAAATGTGCTGGACTCACTTGGGGCCATCCCCTTTCTTATCACCATCATCCTCTTCCCTCAATGACATTTCTAAATTCTTTTCAAAAATGTTCTCTTTCCTAGGAAAAATTTTAGACTCAACCTTAATTAAGGGTAGTACCTCTGTGGTAGCAAATGTGCTTTCTCACCCTCTTGAGTCTCACTAAATTCATAGAAACTTCTCCAACCCCACCCCACCATCAAATCATTTTTCTTTTCTTCACCCTGACCCCGAAGTGATTTCTACTGGAATCTGAATTTGAGGTTGTCAGCTGGATGGACCGTTGGATAAGCAACTAAGAGTTCAGGACCATGGTCAGTTCCAGATCCCAAGAGTGGATTAGTTTTCCTTTGCCCTGCAGTTTTGTCTGGCACCCAGAACAGGGTTGCCACATACAACTAAATGCCTTATCTTCCTCCCTTCTTTCTAAATTTTACCAAGATGCTCCCTGGTATTCCAAAACCTTACCACATAAATAAAAAATTGTATTTTAGGGATTGATATTTGAAAGGAGTAAATTTATGATTGGCCCAAGGGGCATAAATAGGAAAAAAAAAAAGCAGGTGAAAGTTACAGAGAGATAGGTTTTGGATGAATGTAATTTGATAACATGACACACATTTTTAAAGGAAATGGTCCTCATGTCTTTATAGTTTAGTCATAGAATGTTAAAGTACTGAGGAGCAGTTGACTCTCCATCCTTAAATTCTTCAATTATCTCAGAAGCTTACTCCCTAGAGAAAGATAGACTCAGATATGCCTACCTCCAAGTTGGTTCAGGCAGGCTATATACCCTGCCACCCCTGAATCTCTCATTTGTCCTAGTTCATTTAGAAGACCTACCTTGAATATTCTCCTAGAGGAAGCTTTCTTTCTTTTCTCACTCCTATTATGGGCTTCCCTTATGGAGGCCATGCTGTACACTGAGACAGAGAGAGAGAGAGAGAGAGAGAGAGAGAGAGAGAGAGAGAGAGAGAGAGAGAGAGAGAGAGAGAGAGAGAGGGAGGGAGGGAGGAAGAAAAAGAAAGATACTTGCTAAGATTTGGGAAGTGAAGACAAAGCACTACTAATGAGTGAAGGTTTGTTCTTTTGTTTTCTATTTTGTTGTGCTCATTTTTTTCCCTCTTCAAGGTAAATCTAAAATTGAGAGGTAGCTTAGCATTATGTAGTAAATAGCTAACCTTGCAGTTAAAAAATAACCTGTGTTAAAGATTCCTTTGACACATACCAGCAGCATAGCCCTTCGCAGGTCACTTGTCTTATCAATACCCCTAGGCATATCTCAAAGACTGTAAGATATAGAAGAGCTGCTGATCTATATTAATGGAGAGAGTTTCCATAACAGAAAGTCCCACATTGATGAAATTTCAAATTCAGAACAAAACAATTTTAATGTGCTTTATAGTCATCTACTTGCAAAAAAACTCATCATATTTAAGATTTTAATGAAGTAGGAGATTTGATTATCATAAACTCCCCAAATTGAAAGGTATTTCAGAGACCATCTAGTCCAATCTGCACCTAAACAGGAATGACCTCCACAATATCTCTTCAAAATGATCATCCAGTCTTTGTTTGAAGATTCTACAATGATGAAGAATTCACTTCTTCCCAAGACCCAAAGTTACATTTTAAATACAAATAACTGTTAAGAAGCTTTTTCTTACATTCAACCAAAATGTAGCTTTCTGCAACTTTTATTCATTTGAATGAATCAATGAATAAAACAAAGCATTGTGGTAAGCACTGAGGAGGCAAATAGAAAGGTAATAGCGTTCCTATCTTCAATGAACTCACATGCTAATGAGGAGGCTAGACATGCCGAGAGTTTTAGCTGAAAATCAGATGCAAATGTCCTGTGGTCCTTAAGGTGCAGCAGCTAAGCAGATGTCAATGCCTCTGTTTTAATTTCATTTCCCCTCATAAAATTATATCAGTTTCTTATGTTGACCTATTTGACAGTGCCAAGGACTTTGATGACAAGAACTTTCTTTTCTGGTTCTTCACTAATTGTGGCTACAGCACCTGTGGAAGAAGTTTCCAGGCTGCATCTCCATAGGGATTTCTTCCCACTTTGATGGCTAATAATGCTGAAGGCATTGCTATTTCTAAGAGTCTTGGGCTCAGGATTCTTGGCTATCTCCATCAAGAGCTGAGGGAAAGTGGTGATCAAGATAATGGTGGTACTTTGACTTGCCTAGTCTATTCTGCCTTCCATCTTTCCCTCAGGATTTGTTGCTGCTTCAGCCAAGGTGGCTTACTTGCCCTGTGAACAGCAATTGTTTGGCAGTCTGGTAAGATTGCTGGCTTCTTCTCCACATGAGTTGCTTCCCCATTTCTTCTAGTTCTGCCTCCTGGGGCCAAGCAATGCAAATTTAATCTTTTTTCCACAGGATAGTACTTCAGATATTTGAAAGTAGTGGCCATTACTCCCGCACTTCTCTGAACTCCCTGCACACAGGCACAAGTCTTCTTTTCTTTAAGACATAAACTGTCTGGCCAATATAAAGACATTCTTTGTTAACATACCAATCTTGTCTTTAATTGATAAATGCTTGCAGTATTCAGGCAGTCTTACTGGCCTTATTATCTATTCTTTGGACAGTGGAAGTTACTCGAAGAAATCCATTAGTTACTAAGTAATACAAATTACCCACTATGTACAATGTCCTGCATATTTCTATAGCAGCAAAAATATTGACTTCGGAGTATAAAAAAAAATCTGGGTTCAAATATTGCTCTACTATTCATTAGCTGAATAACCTTGACAAGTTGCCCTACATTTCATTTTCTTTACCTGTCACATAAGAGAGTTGAATTAAATGACCTCTAAGATTCTTTCAAGCCATATATACCCCTTTCTAGGGGGGAGAAGGGAACTAGACTCAGAATAAGGAAACTAAGGTTTAAATAATACTTCAAAAACCTACTCTCTGAGAAACCATGAGAAAGACACTTCCTCTATCAGATTCTCACCTTTCTCAATCATAAAATTAAAATAGTAATTCCACTACTTACCTCAAAGAATTATTATAAGGAGAGTGTTATAAAAATGTGAGCAGTTACTACTTTTCCCCTTCCCTATGAAAGAAGAACTAGACAACAGTATCCAGAAGAACAGGGAAACTAGCATTATGCATTTTTGTGCCTCTTATAGGGGACTATAGTAAATGCTCATCTCTTCCCTTGCCAGTATATCTTTCACATAAAATAGTCTCCTAAACAAAGCAAAAACATGCAAACAAAAAGTATAATTATGATGACTAAGGTTGTCTTAGATTGAAACAGGAAAAAGCCTTTCCTTTATTTCTTTACTGAGCTGAGGGATTATCACATGCTGTCAGACTTGATTGATGGATTAGTTTTGTTCATATACTCTACCCCTTTTGAAAACTTTTTTGTTACCCCTCAAAAAAAATGACTCACAGAGAAAGGGAGAAGGAAAAGATAGATTTGGAAATGAAGGTGATGTTAAAACCAAAAAAAACCCCAAAATTTGTAATGGAATATAATGTATTCTCTTTAGTTTTTTTGCATGAGCCTTCACAATCTGACTCCAACTTGCATTTTTGACCTTATGTTAAATTACTATTTATTTGCCCTCCAACCAAATTTGCTATTTTTATAACTCAACATGCTTTCCAAACTTGGAATACACTTTATTTTTATTTTTGCCCTTAGAAATTTATCTTCTTTCTTTGAGGTTAAATTCAGATGCCACCTCTTCTATAAAGCCTTCCATGATTCTCCCAATTAAAAATATTCTTTTCTTCCTCAAAATTTTCTAGAGTTTTTGCTTTTGGATCTCTCTTTTTCCTCAATCATACTCTACTTGTTATGAATATATACTGTACCTCTCTCTCTCATTCCACCAAGTAGAATGTAAACCCTTTGAATACAGGACCTTTCACTTTTTATCTTTTTATTTTAACATCTTAGAATGGTTCCTTGTACCCAATAGAGTCAGGCTCAAGAAGTATTTGTTGAATTGAATTAAGTTGAATAAAATCAACTAAGCTGTATAATTTTCCATGAACTATGCAGACCACAACCTAAGAATGCTGTTGTGTGCAGTGGGTGCTCTGTAAATGTGATATCTGAAGGAGGAAGCTCATGGTGAAATGGCATATAAATGAATATTTAGTACCTGATAACCCATAAATCAGTTTGAGGTGGGAGGATCTCCATAGCTTAGCCTTAAATAGTCATTTTGGTATCTTTGAACTTAAGTAAGCTGTTAATTCTAAAGGTTTAAGGAAGTACTAGTGGCTGGACAGTACTAAGCAGCTGTAGATAGCCCTTATTGCAAAGCTACAATGACAGTGGGGTATTAAATTGTAAATCTGCAGCATGAGGCAGCTGCTTCATCTCATAAAGCAATTTGTGTCTCATTCCACTAACTTCAGCCTTCACCAATAAAAAGAAAGGTAATTTTCTGCCTTGGGTTGTATTTATTGCTAAAGTTATCAGGCCTTGTAATCAGTATTAACATCACCGTGTAAAGTAATACAAAACTAATTACTAGCTAAACTGAATTAGATTCGTGGCAAATGTAAGCTGCCTTGACAGTCAGAGAAGCCAATTTTCAGCCCTGAATGATGTTCACAACTTTGAAACCACTAACCATGAGGTCATAACAACTGGTGGATTTATTTCCCAACATGAATGTGATTTGGATTGTAGTGGGGGGAAATGTGGACCTAGAAAGAGGGAAAAGAAGATGAAAAATGAAAATGTTCCTTTTTCTATTTGTTATTTTGCCTTTGAGGAATACAGCCTGTATTTGAAATGTTGTGAAATGAGCAGAAGAGGTCAGAGATAGCAAAAAGAGAAGCAGTTTCAGCATACTTAGAAACCAGCCAAAATGAGGCAGCTGATACACACTGAATAAATCTGACCTTTTTAGAAATACTTTCAGGAGCTGTTTTCCTGGGATATCTTGCAGAATATCCAAATCCTTTCCTTGTGGTTGACCTTGAAACTTGATAATGACCCAGTAGCCTGTTATGGTAGAAAGAAAATTGAGGTGGGAATCAGGACACCTGGTTTATTGCCTAACTCTACCACTTATTAGCTGGGTGACTCTGAGACCTTAGTTTCACAAATGGCAAAATGATGTCACTTCAGAACTGGAAGAGACTTTAAAGAGCTAGACCAACCCTTCATCTCAACAGTAAATTCCTTGACCTTAAATATGAAGTTTTTATCTACAGGTCCTTCACTAAATTGGACTCTTCTTAGGAGCTTGGGACTTTGGATAAAGCACAGTTTCTCATGACCCCAGGATAAGAAGAAATAGTTTCTGTAATTAAATAGAGCTTTTGTCTCTGTGTCTGCAAACTTTCTGAAATACCCATAATTCCAATTATCTCATTTACTGCATTTGGCATAACATTCAAAACATAACAGTGAAGATAATGAGTCCACTGTTAAATAAAATTATTTGGCAATGGAATTGTTCTAATTGCCATTCTTAGTGCTTTGTAGATGAAAGACATATTTATTTAGTCTTGAGGAGTCATTTGAGGTATCAGAAAGAGGACTGAACTGGGATTCGGGAGAACTCAGTTCTATTCCCTTACAGTATTAGGTCTTTTGACCTAAGGGAAAAGAATTTCTTCCCTGAGCCTCAATTGCATTTCATGTGTAAAATGGAAAACAATCCTTGTTTTAGGTTCGGTCACAGGCTTCTTTTGAGGCTTTGATGAAAATATATGAAATATATTTGCATATATTTTAGATAGATAGATGTAGATAGATAGGTATACTGGGCTATGTAAATTATAAAGTGCTATTCAAATGTAAGAATTGTTAAGAGTTAGTCTAAGCAAGAATTTCTTACAGAATCTATTGTTTGCTTGTTCTCTGAACACATGAAAATGCCGTGATGTGAAAGCTCCTGATACATAATTCTTAGTGACAGAAAAATATTGTATCAATAGTGTCTCAAAGATAGCACTCTACAATATACTTATCTAACAAAAAAAATTTTCATTTGCAACATGCTGAAGTGAACATTTGAGCTGTACATTCATAGTGACCTTTTTGATCTTTGTACAAACTAGAAAGTAGGCTGAGATTTAAGGAGAGAAGGAGAATAGGAGATTTTTTTATTGTTTCCAGGCTAAATGGACTCTCTAGTTAAAAGTTCTGGGGAAAACTTGACCTTAGAGAATATTCTATGGTTAGGTGTCCTATTGTGACTGGAATTAAAAGTATGGTGACCGGGAAAGGGTTGGATTCATAGTCCTTTACCACAAGAATAATCATAGAAGATTCGTGTTGGAAGAGACTTTGGACTAGAAAATAGATTTTCAGAGCTAGAAGGGTCTTTGGAACAGAGAATATCAGAATTAGAAGAATTTTTAGAACGTAGAAAGTAAGAGTCAAAAGGGATCTTTTGAAAAGTTGGCTGAGTTAGAACATGGAACCTCAGATATGGAAGGCACTTTAGAATATGGAATATCACTTTTCAAAAGGAAAAATTATGGTATGAATATGTCATAGAGAATCAGAAGAAAGAAATAGAACACCTAGAAATATCTTTTGGAAGCAATTCTGGTGCCTGTGTTATATTCTAGCATGTTTAGAGAACCTAACATGACTCAGAGGACTCCCCTGGGTAAATGGTTTAGATTAAAGTATTCTGTTTCCAGGAATTTAGTATTCCTGGAACTGACTTCTGAGTATTTGACTACACCTGCCCAATAAGATTTGGGTTTTCAATCTCAGAGAGTTGTGGCCAAATCTGGCTAAATACTTGGGATAGAGGGGAATGATGAAATTATAACCTGGTGAAGCATCAATCAAACAATCAACCAAGAAACAATGATTAAGTTCCTACAAAAGAATTCTTAATGTTAAAGGTCTTTCGAGAGATCTGAAGTTTGAATAGGACCCAATACCCTCCTTTAATCCCAGTTTAGCCTCATGAGGGAATGAAACACAAACACACAGAATATAAAAATAATGAATGCATGGTAAGTGCATGGGGGAGGTATAAAGTGTTTCCCTCCAACTCTTAGAATCTGTAGGTGGTTCAAGGAGCCTCTCCTGTTTCCAGGTCAGCTGTTAGTTCCTCTCCCTCCTGAAGTAATCATATATTAGTTTGTCTAATTTCTCTTTTGAATCCTGCAGTAGGATGGAGCTCATGAAAGGGAAGGACTGCTTTTTGGTTTTTTTCTGTGTATCTCCATTGTGTAGTACAATGCTTTGCTCATAGCAGATGCTTAAAAAATATTTGTTCACTTGAATCCTCAATAGAGCAAATCATAAAAGATGATATTGAATTGGCCTCCAAACAGGACATATTGGAGTCAGTTCTAAATAGGTTTGAGGGAAGCAGATTGTTAAATTTTCAGTGTGAACATTTACACTTCAGAAATTCGAAATTGCTACAAATCAGGGCTTGATTTATTGTTTTGTTTATTTCTAAAATAAATAAAATGCTAATAATGCAGAACAAACTTAAAGTGTATATGAATATATCTTGTAGGAGAAAGTCCACTTATTAAAATTTGCTAGCACAACCCTGTATTGTTCTATAAACAAAGCTTAAGCTCAGCAGGAGTTCAGTAGAAGGCTTTGGGACTTAAGGAGGCCTGGTGACTGTAGGCTAATAACAACAATAATAACTTCCATTTAAGTAGCTTTAAGGTTTATAAAGTGCTTTAAATTCATTATCTCACTTGAACCTCAAAACACCCCTGCCTCTAAAGTACAGGTATCAAACACATGATCCACAGTGATTCTGAGTAGTACTTAAACCATATTAATATGTAAATGAGAAATATTAAACAAAATAAAATATAATATAATAGAACACAAATAATGTTAATAAGTGATTTTCTAAGTCACTCTCCTCTCTACAGGGATCCTTACATGGGGGAAAGGTGGTCCAGACTTAGCTATCTGTGTGAGTCAAGGCAAAAAAGCAGTTTGTTGCAGTTCTTAAGGAAGCATAGTATCTGGGGAGAAAAGGCTGCTGTGAAAGCTTTTCTTTTAAAATAGGAACTCTTGCACTGTTATATTACTGTATGTTTACAATATCGTATAGTTTGTTCTTTGGTTCTAATATCAATCAATTATTTAATTAACCATGCCCCCATACACACTGTACCTCTTTAGTGTTGATTTCAACATGCCTCTTTCCATTAATACTAATGTTTCCTCACACTCCTATCCCTCCTCCCTCATTAGCAAAAGGCAAAAGGCTATCTGTGTAGCACCTCACAAAATCAGCATGATCTAATTCCTAAAAAAGGAAAAGATCATGTTATTAATGCAGCTGGAGATAACATTAGTATTCATATGATGTCCAGTGTGATCTTCCTAGATTCTGTGCTCTTCAGATCCCACCTGGAATATTATGTTCTCTTGTTAGAGGTATCATATTTTAGGAAGGACATGTACAAACTAGCATGTGTCCAGAGAGTAGGGGACCAGGATAAAGACTAGGGCTCAAAAATCATGCCATGGGAAGATGAATTGAAGGAATTGTAGATGTTTAGCTTAGAAAAGAAAATACTAAGTAGAAGTGTGTCACAATTTTTTTTTCAAATATGAGGGACTGAAAAACTGTATGGTGGGGATGAGGAAAGATATTTAGTTCATATGGCTCCAGATAAAAGTTATAAAGAGATAAATATCAAGTTAACATAAGGAGGATTCTTCAATAATCAGAGCTGTTTAATAATGAAATGCTTTATATGGACCTAGAGTTAGAAAACCTAGCATTTTAAGTCTTTGTTCTATAACTTAATGATCACATCACTTCTTACTCTAAAATCACAAGTTAATAATCACTTCTCACTTTAGGGGCTCAAAATGAAAACTATGCCAAGAGGGGCAATGTGGCACAGAGGAAAGAACCCATCAAATCACTGGTTGCTCTGCCAGGCTTGATTTCTTCATCTGCAAAATAAGGGAAATCCTGTCCAATTTCTTCCATAGGGTTGTTATGAAGATTAAATTAATGTGTGAAAACTTGAAGAAAACTATAAATTTCTATAAAATGTGATATGTCACCATTTTTATTACTACTGACTGATTACTGTCAATGTAGGGAAAAGAAGTTAGAAAATGAGTCCTTAGATTTCAACAAGTAGTATAGAACTTCTGGTGTATTGTGTACCCTTAGGTGAACAGCTTTTTTTTTTTATGTCTGGATGTTCATTTTCATATCTCTGCCCATGTCTACCTACAAATAGTCAGTAATAGGGTTTTTTTTTTTGGTTTTTTTTTTCCTTTTTTTTTTTTTTTTTTTTTTTTTTTTTTTGCTTTTTGCTGAGGCAATTGGGGTCAAGTGACTTGCCCAGGGTCACACAGCTGGGAAATGTTAAGTGTCTGAGACCAGATTTGAACTCAGTTCCTCCTGACTTCAGGGCTGGTTCTCTATCCACTGCACCACCTAGCTGCCCCAGTAATAGGGTTTTAAGATTCGGCTGGTTCACCAAGAAGCTAAGTAACTTGACTATGGTCATATGATAGATAAGAATATGTCAGAAATAGGATTTTACTCCTAAGTCTTCCTGACTCTAAGGTTGACCCTCTATAAAGCCATGATTTCCTTTTCTACCTGACTTCTTTGGGAGAGTTAGGTGCAAAGTTGCCAAGTTTGATTTCTGTCCTCTTGGTAGACAGAAGAGTAAGAACATCTCATGGTAAATTGGCATTTCTCAGTCTTTATCTCAATTGTGTTAATGCCATGTTCACTAACTTTATTGTCATAAAAAACTACTGAGCCTTAGGGGGAAAAAAGATTTATAATGGCTTGTAAATATATCTCACAGAATGTTCTTAGAGCTAGAAAGAATTGCCTCCTTTTGCACATGAGATTACTAAAGCCTAGAAAGAGGAAGAATTTGCAAGAAATCTGGTGGGTTCTCCCCATTGCACTACCCACCCTCCCTCTGATAACACAAAAGTTTAAATTCTGAGTTCCCAAAGCCAAAACATTTTCAAAGCCTACCCCACCCCATTACTTTTTATTAACAGAAAAATAATTATATACCCAGAGGGGAGGGAGCTCAAAATATTCCTTGGCCGTTCTGCAATGTTGGAGTTACTTGGACTATATTTATAACTGTTAATAAAACAAAGGACTATGGAGCAAATGGTTCCTTGCTAGGCAAAGTAGGAAGGAAGTCAATCTTTTCCCAGGAAAAGCCTTCCTCTTCCCATTTCACCCTCACTAACTCTCTTTTCCTGACACTCTCCAGATCCTGGCTCCTCATCCTTACCCCCAAGGCTATTTATTGAGGGTTCTTTTGTTTGGTTGGTTTTTTCCTTTCTCCTTTCTTTCTTTCTTTCTTTTTTGTTAATGATAGAATTGGCTTTCAGACTTTGGTTGTTAGGTTTGCAATGTAAAAGTATCTTAGAACTAGAAAAACTAGACCTTGTTGAGAAACTTGAGGTTTCTATTCAAATTTCCTTTTAGGTGTTCTGGATAGTGGCTGATACCCCAGAAATCATAATCTGGCTCCCTTCATTTTGCTTAGAGTCCTCATTTGCTTTTAAAGGTACTTTGTATCCTTCCAAATCTGATTGAATTTGCTGCTGGCTTCTCTGCTGACACTTCTAATTGCATTAAAGGGCATTAATCTGACTTACCTTGAGGTGTTATGAATGATTATCCATTTGATTCCTTTTCATTGTAATAATGAGATTATTAGCCTAGGCCAGGAGATAATGAACCTTCTCTGGGCTGTCTTCCTTTTAAAAGCAAATGTCCCAAGGTGGTGCCTTTTGACGTTCAATTTGTGTTCTAAACTGAGCTAAGGGTGGTTTTCTGGTCCAAATTTCATTCCTATGCATATGTATATAACATATATATATATATATATATACACACATATATATGTGTATATATATACACACACACACATATATATATATGTTTGTACAGAGAAGACGAGGAAAAAAAGAAAGGGAAAAGAAAGAAATATATGTGTATATATATATACTATATATACACATATGTGTATATATATGTGTATGTATACTATATATATACACATATATGTGTACATATGTGTATATGTACACATATAATATGAGAGAGAAAACACTGTTTAAATCAAAATTACAGCAGTACTGAAGAACTCAGTGAGAAGCAAGGATGGTGATGAGCAGATCTCAACCATCTCAGGAAAACACCTTGATAGAGCTTGCTCTCTGCTAAGAAAAGGACAGCTAGTTTGGCAATCCCTTCGTTCTATCCCACACAGAAATCCTGTCTGAAGCATCTCTTTCTTACTCTACTTGGTTGAATGATATTTTGTTGAATGCTTCTCAAAATTTGTGTACTGCACCGAAAAGTATAGCTAAATAAGTTGACTCCTCTTCATTTAAGAGTACCAATTATATGTCCTTGTGGGACACGACATATATGACAAAATCATAAACACTTTTATCAAAAAATTCTTAAGAGTCTCTTCCAGCTTTAAACCTATTGTGCTATGATAAATTCTATACAGTAAATTAGAAATATTCTTTCTATACTTACATATGTCTCAGGTTTATGGGTGAAAACTAGGTGCTCAATTAATGTTTGTTTTGCATTATTGGATTGATACATGCTGGGAAATACCCAAACTGATCCAAAAGAATCAAAGCATTATTGTTCTGCAACAAGAGAGTGTAAAAATGTCCAACTCTGTAGGGTAAATTTGAAAATAATCAGGGTGGTTGCCAGAGGTTTTTGAAGCTAGAGGTTAAAATAATTATCCAGGCCTAGATTCCCTTTTTACATTTCTTTGAATGAAAGAAGATGAAAGCGTATCTCTGAGATTCAGTGAACTATCTGTCCTTAAAATCCCATAAAATATTTCTTTAGCTGATGAAATGTTTGATAACAATAAAAACTGCAATACCAATTTACACTGGAAGATGGCACCATTCCCCAACAAGTGGAGTTCAGCTCTCAACCCTGAACATATTGTGCTTGCCAGGATCATATTCATAATTAAACAAGAACTTGCTTAGTTTTGTTTATCTGAGTGGATAGTCTCCAGCCCCCTACCCGCAAGCAGATACTGAGAATTGTGCCAATGTAATTTTTAAAATTTCATTAAAATCCCATTTGTGTCAGAGTTCTGTCATCCAATTGTGCTAGGCTTATTTGGCCGTAAGTTTGGAAAGGGTAATAGAGACACCAAGGAGGATTATTCCTTTGCCTTGAATTCTTGAGAGCAGATGGAGCTACATGTTCCTAAGGGTCCATTGATTTCTCCAGAGCCAGACCATGGGATTTCTATATGTAGAGAGCATTAGCTACATTCAGCCACAGAATTAATCTTTAATCTCCTTTTGAGGCTTGGAGTATTTTAATGGTAACCCGAGTATAAAGGAAAGTAAACCAGAGAGGGTTATCAGGGTCTCTTCACTACCAACATGACTGGAAAACCTTGATCTGAGAGCTTAGGGAGATCAGTTTTCAGCTCAGATTAGAGGTCATTTGCAAATTTTACAATGCTATTAACATGGGGATTTCTGAAGGTATCAGTGAAGTAATGAATGATGAATCAGTGGTAAATGCCTGGTCCATAGAAAGCTCAAGACACTGCACATTGCCAGAGAAGAGAAAGGAATACATGCACACACATCTCTGTCTGTCTACCTATCTATCTGTCTGTCTGTCTATCTATCATCTACTTGTTTCAGAGATCAGGAAGAGGAAAGAGCAGTTTTTACTGTTCAAGTGGCCCCCAACCCTTTACAATACACCTTACAAGGTGACTCCATGAAAAACATACCCACAATCATGCACATACCTGAAGGCATAAGCAGTTTTTATTGGGATGTTTGGGGACCTTTGGATCCCCAAGTTTCTTTCCCTTTTAGAATAACTCACGTCTTTGCTTACCTGGAGTTTCCCTGCAATCCAAATAGCCAGACTACAGGGAGAAGGGAACTGAGAGGGCTGGCACTGAATGCCAGAATGTTTCAATTGGAAGGGATTTTAGAGACCATCAATTCCAACTCCCTCATTTTCCAGATGTGGAAACTGAGGCCCAGAGGGCAGAAGTGACTTTCCCAAGTTCAAACGACAAATTGATGCTGGAGACAGAGCTGAAATGCAGATCTTGTGGGTCTCCCTGTCACAGACGATGCTTTTTTTTCCCCCCATTTAGCTGGACTCAATTTGAGTGTGTGATGGCGTTAGTGAGCTGGGATAGGAAAGAAGGTGTTAATCCAAATCAAACTCTTGGATGTGGTTTACTGGATTGGTAGCAGGGTGTGGTGCTAGGGCACAGGTTTTAAAGCAGTTTCTTGGCATTGGCAGACGAAGAACTTCTGCAGCAACCTTCACCCCAACCCCGTCCCGTGCAGGACGTGGGGAGAACGAGAAGGGGGCGAGAGGCTAACCCTAGCCAAGGCGTCTGGAGAGGTCCAATAGCTCTCAGAACATCTTTTGCTCGCTACATCTCTAACCACCCCTTCCTAACTGCCAGAAATGGAGCTGTTCCTGTCCTGAGCTCTTTCTGCCCTTGGGGAAAAAATCTATTGAAAAGAAGGACTGGATACCTGTTGGGAGTGGGGGGAATTCTCGTGTTTAAGGAGCAGCTGGTGATTGGGCGGTGTCAGCTGGGGGTGACCTCAGTCTGCCGCCCACACTAAAAACAAGCGATGGGAAAGGGAGCCAGGAGTGACAAAGAAAAGAAAGAAAATAGAGAGGGAGGGAAGAACAGGGGGGAAGGAAAGACAAGCGGGAGGAAAAAAGGGAAACAGTGAAGAAAAGATTTTTGAAGAAAGACCGAGTAATGACACTGGCCCAGATAAACCTAGGTTGTAATTCCAACCAGTTCAGCGTGTAGGTCTCTATTTGAACCACCAGAGGGAAGAGGGGAGCAAGAAAGAGAGGGAGAAAGGAGAGGAAAAATCCACCCATTTTGACATCAGATTGCGTTTTTCTACACCAATCCCCAGGTCCCCGCCTCTCTTTCCCTTCTGTCCTCCCTCCACTCCTTCTCCTCCCCTATTCAGCCCGCCCCTTAGTCAGTTTCAGGCATGCCAGTTCCCAGCACCTGGGAGACGTTTGGGCGGCTGAGAGCGGGATCTTGAAAAAGGGGGAGGGGGGGGGAAGAAATATTTCCAAGCCCCCTCCCTTCTTTGCATCCCTCCAACCCCAGTCCTTTCCCCGTCCTCACTCCAGGCTAGGGCTTCTTCGGGCGGCTCTGTAGCCGCACCCCACCCTCCCTTGTCTTCTCTCCCTCCCTCCCTGTTCACCGGCCCCAGTTAGTCACTGCCTTTTCCCGGTCGGTCTCCGCAGCCTGAGCGCCTTTCCCACCTTCCTCCCCACCCCCACCCCCCACCCCTCGCGCTGGTCAAAACCAGGAGCCCTCGCTCCACTTCTCTCCTTCCTACGGTGCAGTGCCCGATCGGAGGACCTCTTGGCTAAACGGGGGCAAAAGAGGGAGGGAAGGTGGGAGAGTGAGCCCGAAGGGCAGGAGCAGAGAGCAAAGGCAGCGCATCCACTGAGCTGGGCACGATGTCCAAGGGGCAAGTGGCGTCGCTGGAGCGGAGGCAGGTAGAGGAGGCGCCGGAGCGCAGCGCGCTGCTCCAAGCCACTTCTTCAGAATGAAGGCTGGTTGGAGGAGGCGACTCGAGCCGCGATGTCGGTGCCGCTGCTCAAGATTGGGGTTGTGCTGAGCACCATGGCCATGATCACCAACTGGATGTCTCAGACACTACCTTCGCTGGTGGGGCTCAACACCACCAAGTTGACCGCGGCCAGTGGGGGGACGCTGGATAGGAGCACCGGTGTAAGTGTTCCCTTCGCCCCGACCCTCCAGGGACCTCTTGGCTAAAGGAGCGAACGGTCACGTTGCATGAGTTCCCCCTTCCCTGAGACTGGCTTCCTAGATGATGGGAAGGGTGTGAATTTACAGAGGAGAGCTGGGGGCAGGGGTAGAAGCGGAGCAAGGTGAGGAAAGATTTAGGGGGAGATTCAAGCACTTTGGGGGTGTGGTGACATTCCGAGGGGCACTGCCCCTTCACTTTCCGAGGGACTCGGTCATTTCATTTCTCTTTGGACTCTGTGCTTCAGATGCTTCTAATGGGTTGGCGCCTTTTTCGTTCGGCAAAGCCTTAGCCTAGGGTCCTCAGTTAGAATTGGGGGATATAAAGTGAAATCCTATTGACTTTGAGCTCTCATTAAAATAGATTTCTTTTGTGCGTCGATCTGCAGCTTTGCCTTGCATAGAGGTCGGGCCTGGGCCGCCGAAACTAGAAGGACAAGATAAGGGCAGGGGCTAGGGATGGAATGGGGTTTGGGGAGCTTGGGGAGGGGCGTGAGGTAATAAAGGCCAGGGCATGGACATCCTATGGTCTGATTGCTCTTTGTCCCAGTTCTGCATTCGAGTCTAATTGATTCTTTCTTTCTCTCAGCTCCAGCCGGGGGTCTTTTTTTTTCCTGTTGCATAACATGTTCAACACAAGTTGGAAAGCCGTTGGGATGGGGGTCTTTCTAGGAGGCGGGGTGAGCAGGGCTGAGGAGACAGGAAGACTCCTCAAAGCTTTCTTAGAGAGAAAGAAGCAGGGAAAAAAATATCTCCCCCCACCACACACACACACACACACACACACACACACACACACACACACAGAGACACCCTTACGGCCCACCTCTGCTTCTGGGAGCAGATGGCAAAGATGGAAATCCTTGGTTCTTTTATTAAAAGCAGGGTGCAGCTGTCCCTCTCTGAGGGGCAGTCCCTCAAATTCCCAGGAATCATGGCCAGAATGAAAGCCCCAATTCCCCGTCTTTTAGCCGTCTAAGCGCTTATGAATATTAAATCATAACATGAAGGTTTATTTTCTACAGCTGAAAATATTTGCATGTAAAAAACATCAGATCTGGAACGGATCTTTAGAGGTCTTTCAGGGCAATTATGGAAAGGAATAAGAAGGCTAATGGGGAAGTAAAACTGGAGGTAGAATTTTTTTTTTTAAGTCTTGAACTACTTGAAAATGAGTCTGCCTTAGGTAGTCCCTCTCTTCACTTTCTCTTCTTAAGGAAACGATCCCCATTTCTTTGAAAGGAGAAGCTGAAGGGCAGGCACCCTTCTTCATTGCTTAGTGTTTCCATGTTGAAGAGTTAATAGCCTTGACTAGGAGCTTAGCGCTTTTCATCCTAAGAAATATGCTACATTTAAGTATCTTACTTGCTTCAAGAAGAATCACATTGTTTCCTTTAAAGACTATCTTATCACCTTAGTTTTATAGCTGCTGTTAAGAATGACTAAAACTGCATGCATTGGTGGTTCAGATTACAGGGAGGAAAACTGCAAATTAATCCCCAGATGACCTGAGACTAGTGGAAATCCATCCTTATGCATGCTCCCATAATAGTAAAATTCTGGGTAAGCTGTAATCACTTATCCTGATAGCTGCAGGGTGTGATCTGAGAACTGCTTGGGGTTCTAGATTAAGCAGTCTGTCTCTCCTCCCTTACAGGGAAAAAAAAAAAAAAAAACTGCCTGAATCTGAAAGGTTGTCTCTGTCTTTATTTGCTGTGGACTTCTAGGTTGCTAGCTGGCAGTCACACTGGCATGGTTTGGGATAGTAGTGTGAGAAATTCTGTCCAACTTGTTAAAAACCCACAAAACAATTTGCAGATTAGAGGGGGAAGAAAAGAGAGAGAGAAAGGAAAGTGGGGGAGGGGGTCAAATGCTAAATGTTTTCTCCAAAGCAGTAATTACCTTGCTTCAGGACCTTGGAAAAGCACTAAGGTTCTCATTGATTACAGCTCAACTAATGGGATGCTGGGTACTCTGCTGTTACTGCAATTGCACTCCATCCATTTAAGTGTCAAGAAAAAATGGTGCCAGTGTCCCTAAAAGCGAGGTATCCCCTGCTAGCCTTTGCAATGGGAGGGGACACAAGTTCTAATTTCTGAATGCTGTGCTTTCTGAATGTCAACCACACATTACATTTTCTTTGCGTCCCATCTCTGGGCTATGATTCCCTCCTACTACAGAAATAAGACACACACACACACACACACGCACACACACATACACACACACACATTCTTTCCTTCTTGTCATAACAGATAGGTAGAAAATTCTACATTTTCTAAAACTCTCTCAGCTAAACTTGCATTTTTAAAAAAAGAAATTTTGCTTTACTGTGTTTCCTAGGATCCAGTATAGATTTAAAAATTTGCATTCTTATCTCTTTGTTTCCATTCTATTGGAATAGCATCTGGGGTAATAGTAAAGAAAGGGGAGGGTTCTTTTTATTTTCATTTAGTTTAAAAGGATATATTTTTGTTGTATTTCACTACTTATTGGTTGGCTGCCTTAAATTTTCTCTTCTTTTTTCTTCCTTTCTACCCATGTTCCATGTCCTGACTTGCTGGTGCCCAGGTGTTGCCTACCAACCCAGAGGAAAGCTGGCAAGTGTACAGCTCAGCCCAGGACAGTGAGGGACGTTGTATATGCACAGTGGTGGCCCCCCAGCAGACTATGTGCTCCCGTGATGCCAGGACAAAACAGCTGAGGCAGCTATTAGAAAAGGTAAGCTGGGGGAGGGGACATGAGGGATATGCATGATTGTGTGCATCTTTGTTGGAGTACAGAAAACAGGAGGAATTAGCTCTGGATCTAAAGCCCCTCTGGCATACTCATTTTCATTCTATAGCTTTCTGTTGATTGATCCAGTGAATGAATGAATGAACAAATGGCTTGATGTTACTTGATGTGATGAGTTTTCATCAGACTTATGTTGGTCAATTTCAAGTGAGTAACCTTGAGATAAATAATGGACTTGTTTTCTTCAAGTTTGATCACTATTGAGATGATGGAGTAAAATATCCCAGCCCAGCTGGGTGAGGAAGCAGGAATTTGTGGGTTTTCCCTTTCACACTGACATTCATTTGATTAGTTTTTCATAATATACAGTATAAAGGAGATCAAAAGATTCTCATTAAAATACAAACTGTGAGATCAAGTGTAGGCACAGGAAAATCATTTCACTGAAGAAATCCTGTTTTCTCTGAATGTGCTGACATTCTGATTTAACCTAATTGGGATCTTTAGGGCATGTAATTTTCCTTGCTGTCGAAAGGCTGGGCCTGGGTGATGGACTAGGCTGGATGTTTACCACTGATTATGTCTTTATGGTAAAGGGGTGTATTGAGTGATTCCAGAAAAATTCTTGGACTTAGGAATCACTTAGTCTGTGGTTATTAATATATTACTCTGGAGGACTGAAATTGGACTGTTATCACCAGTATTCTAAGGAACAGCAGCATGACCTTACACAGTGACCCTGAAGTGGCCATTTAAAGATCCTCAATCTTTTCTCTGTGAGATGATTTGGTCTTACCACCATTACAACCACCACCACTACACTATTGTCCCAAAGAAAAAGGGATATTTGATATAACAATTGCCAGGGTCTGTATGCTTCCTGCTTGAGCTGAGTATTTCTATTCATCCTCTCAATGTGATATCAAGACACAAGAGAAGCATTCGCCCTGTATAAACCAATACATTTCAAAGATGGCTCAGGTCTTTTATTTGGAGATTTCCATTGGACTTATTCTTTCATATATGATACATCCTAAATGGGTTAGAGATTTTTTCCAAACCTGAAGGAGGTTATAGTTAGCAGAAAAAAAGGGGGAGTTTCCTATGTGGTAAGCTTTAAGAGTTATCAGAAAGTTCCTTTTCTTGTCCCCAATACACTATTCTAACTTGTAAATGTAATATAAATTCCTTTAAATTAATGAACACTGGCTTTGAAATGGGTAAATGCACGGGGCATAAATAATGGTAAATTTTAATACAGCCAAGATCTGCTTGAAAAGAATAGGAATTTTGAGAAAGAAATAGGGTGGCATGGGAGAAACAACTAAGATGAGAGTAAAGAAAAAGAGGTAGGAAAGTCTATGGGACAAATTTCATCTGTAATTCCTGAGGAGCCTATGCATAAGAACATAGAATGTGGAGCTGGAAGGAATCTCACAGATCACCTCTTTCAACTTGCTCAATTTACAATTTATAGAAAAGTGACTTAAAGCCTAGAGCAGTTAACAGACTTGACCATGGTAACATAAAACCAGAAGGGATTCACAACTAGGCCTTCTGACTCCAAATCTAGTGTCTTTCCAACTGTAACATAGATGTTCATTTACTTTTGATAGACTCACATAATTTTTTGAACTAGAAAAATCTTAGAGATCATTTTGTCTAACTTACTCTTTTTAGGCAAATCCTCCCAGTGGATGAATAATAAAATTAGACAAATAAGAATCAATAGGACCAAAGTGTGAATTTAATTCCATTCTGTTCCATCCAAATTCCTTCAAACATTTATTATATGCAAGACACTAGCTAGTTGAGATATAAAAATTAAAATATAGAAGACTCTTCTCCTAAGGAACTGGGAGTTCTGAATTACCATTACTTAATAAATGTGAAATATTGAGAAAGGCTCAGCCAATGACTCTCTCATGACCTTTCTGGTCCTTAGTTTCCTTATTTGCAAAATGGGAGGAAGATAGATTAGGTGATCTCTGAAATCCCTTCTAGTTCTAGTAGACAAGGATTCTGTTATTTACTGTAGCTGCCTGCCTTTCAAATGGGCAAACTTTTCCCTGGAGTGGTTAGAGAATAACTGTTTGGGTTAATAGATGTTATACTTGGTAGGAGAGCATACAAAGCGCTGGGTTTGGAATTATTAGGGTCTGAATTCAAATCTCACTTCAAATACGTATTAATTGTATTACACTGGACAAGCCACTTAATTTCTATTTGCCTTGGTTTCCTCATCTGTAAAATGGGAATAATAATAGCATCTACTCCCAGGATAAGATAGAATAATAATTGTAAAGTGTTTAGCAACATGTCTGGCACATAATAAGCATTATTAGGTACTAATCTTACTATTTATTGCCCTTGATAAAACAAGCTCTTTTTAAAAATTTAAAATAAAATAAAATGTATTTTACACTAAATGGGACTGATTATCAGTGAATTTTTTTTTCAGCTATTCAGAAGGGATGTCTGGACCTTGGGACATCATTTTGAATACGATATGCTGTACTTCATGTGTAATTGCCAGTTAATAGAGTTTTTGTTTAAAGAATGTGGAATGAGATAATTCAAATACTTGGTACCTGCCAACTTTTAAATGAAGGAGGGAATCAGAATTTAGCTGGTTTTCTCATTGGCAAAAGAATGTCATTAAGACCAAGGTCATGACTTCATCCCTAATTAGTTTTGATTGTTGCAAAGTCAAATTCTGCATGACAACCAATAACTACCTTATATCTTTTGTCACAAAGAATGCTAGGAGAAAGAGTGTGGATGACTTAATGCAATTTATTCATCTTACTATGTTGGAAACAACTTCAATACAATTCAACCTAACAAATCTTTATTAAGTGCCTCCCATGTATAAGGCATTGTGTTGGGTTCTAGAGATACAAATAGTTTCTAACCTCTAGAGATACAAAGACAACAATGAAATGGTTTCTAGCCTCAAGGAGTTTAAATTGCCTGGGGGGAGGAGAGGGAATCAGCATGTATATATACAGGTATAACTAGCACAGACTTTACCTATCAATGTCTGTACCAACACCTTGGAATGCAGACAATAACATGGTCTATTAAGAGGACCTGATGAAAACAAAATATGGTCGTAGAGTGATATGAAGAGGAATGATATGAGGGAAAGAAGTTCCTGTTCTGAGGTGTTTTGGAGAGTAGACAGAAGTGATATGGTTTTTATTTGCAGAAGAAATTGAACCTTTCAAAAACCTCTTCTGTTTCTGCAAATCTATTCACAAGCCAACATCTTAGCCAGATCCATCATAGTTTCCTCAGACTTTAAGGTGCTTAGAAAGCATTTAGACCTCAATTATTGCCTATCATCCTTTAGTCTGGTGCCTGCAAACCAGTTTTTGTAAATCTGCTGAAAGTTCAATCCTTTCTCCCACTCCTTTCACTTTTTATAGGCATTTTTTATTAAAATCATCAATAGCAAACTGATGGGCACATTTCTTGAGTACCTCCTCTGTATGAGGCATTAGAGTGAAGAGGAAGCATGTCAGATTTAGAATTTAACAGGGTCAGCAAGCAATGAATCAATTTTTTTAAGCACCTATAATGTTCCAGGCCCTATACTACGCAGTTGGGAAATAAAGGGGGAAAAATAAAATAGTTCCTGCCCTCAAGAGCTTAAATTGTATGGAGAGGCAGGAAAAATTCACTATATATATCTACAAGTACATTTAGAATAAACACAAGTTATGTCTAATATATTTAAAATATAGTATACTATAAATATTTTAAATGCACTATACCATAAAAACAAATACAAAATAGTTTGGGGAGGGAGAGCACTAGCAGCTTGGAATGTGAAAAACTTCATATACAATGTGGGGTTTGACATGAATCTTGAAAAAGGTAAGTGATTTTATCATTTCTTTCCAGGCAAAGGGGATAGTCAGTAGAAGGGCATGAAGGTGAGAGATGGTGTGTCCAATGAGGAATGGGAAGAAAGTTAGTTTGATTGGACTATATATATATTGGAAGAAGATTCATGTATAACAATGGGGGGAAAATTAGGTTGGTATCAGGTTGTGAAAGGCTTTAAAAGTCAGAAAACTTTCTGTTTTATTCAACAGGCAACAGGAAATTACTGGAGTTTGAGGAGGGGAATAGTATAGTCAAATCTGCCCTTTTAAGAAAAATCACTTTGAGAGCAGTGTGAGAGTAGATTAGGGGCAGCTAGGTGGTGCAGTGGATAGAGCACCAGCCCTGAAGTCAGGAGGACCTGAGTTCAAATCTGGTCTCAGACACTTAACATCCCTAGCTGTGTGACCCTGGGCAAGTCACTTAACCCCAATTGCCTAAGCAAAAAAAAAAAAGAAAGAAAGAAAAAAAAAAGAGAGTAGATTGGAGTCTGGAATAACTGGAAACAGAGACCAATTAGGAGGTATTTTAGTAGTCTAGGAAACAGGTGATAAGTACTTAAATTAAGATGGTGACTGTGTCAGCAAAGAAAGGGGGGCATTTAAGAGAGAAGGACCCTATAGTGGAAAGCAAATCTCCTTCCCTCAATATCCGAAAGAGCTCATTTTCATTATATACATAAATATACAATGAGATAGTATCATAGGGTTTTTGTGAGGGCAAATGAGATCTATATGTCAGTACTGTAATAGCTGGTAATGGGATTATTAATTCCCAGGAGAGTTTAATTCTAGGGAGAAATGAGTAATGATTAAGGGAGAACTTTGCTTCCTCTTTCCATGTTTCTAGAGGAACGAGATTTCATATGATTGAAAGCTGGAACCCTACAGATCATCTTACCCAACCTTTTACAGTGGAGAACACAGCTGCCCATTCCTTCTTCCTCCAGCTGCTGGTGCCTTCTCTTCGAAAGTCACTTTAGAGAGCTCTCTCTGAATATACTTTGTTATATGTATTTCTCTTTATATCATCTCTTTCCTTAGAATGTAAACTTCTTTAGGCTAGTTACTTTTTCTTATCTGTAGTGCTTAGCACATAGGATGAGCCTAATAAATACTTGTGTTAATTGATTGTCCAGTGTTACCCAAATATCAACTAACAGAGCTGAGATTTGAACTTAGGTCATCAGATTCCAAATTCAGTGTTCATTTTTTCAGTAAGATAGTTAGAAACATCTGAAGATTGTAAATTCCCTTGAACTTGAGGCATAGGGTTGAGCTTTGTCTTTAGGAAGATGTTGAAGCCTAGGTTTTAATGAGACTGATCAGAAACCTGCAACTTGTAATACTCTTGACTCCTAAGACTCCCCAGATTATAGGAACATAAATGTGGAGCTGGAAAAGATGCTGGAGGCTATTTAGTTCATCCTTCTTATTTTACAAAAGAGGAAATTGAGTGCTTGCTAAGGGTCATGCAGACATAAACGTCTGAGGAAGAACACAGGTCTTCCTAATCTAGCACTCTAACCAGTATTCCATTTCCTCTTCCAAAAAAGAAAATTAGTTCCTATTTTTCCTCTAGTATACTACTTATTTTTAAGGGACTATTTATTTTTGCTCTTTGAGATTTTTCCTTTTTCAAAAGGAGTCTTTATTTTTTTCTTGTGAGTATTTGCAGTTAGCAAAAAGAAGCAAAGTGTCTTATTTGGTCTCCTCTCTTTCTTTTACTCATCTCTGCATTTTCTTCTTTTTCTGAGGAGAAAGCTGCAGATGGACAGAGGGAATAGGTGGATGCTCTTTCTCAGCTGAGCTTGGTGTACTCATTTAGGGGAAGGGAAATATATACCCTTTCTGCCCATGGCTTCCCTATCTTTAATTGGGTTCTGGAAATACTAAAGGCCAACAGTCAACTATACATTTCCTCAGTGCAGATTATCTAAGCATTTGTTTAATCCAAGACCTTGATAATCTCTGTGACTCAGCTTCCTTCCCCTTCAACTAGCATGTAAGTGAAATTTGATAATAAATATTAAAAGTGGGGGAAAAGAAAGTCAATGCAAAAGCCTTACCTGACCTCCCAATGATGCTACCACTCCCTAAATTAACATATTATCGAGATAGAACATTATAGTGGCAAAGTACTGGACCAGAGTCAGTCCAGTTTTCAGCCCACCAGTACCATTAATGAGAGTTAAGTCCTTTACCTCTGAGTTTCTGTTTTCCCAGCTATAAAACAGACTCAATGATGATTACCCTACCCAGCTTTCTGGGTCATTGTGGGAATCAGGTGACACAATGGAGGATGAAAGTGCTTTGAAAATTTTATAGCATTATATAAGCAGGAGGGGTTGTTTGTAAGCTTTTAGAAGGGCACAATAGGCTTGTTACACATTTATGATTCTTCTACTAAGCCACTGGCATAGTGGTCAGTGATGTGGGAGAAAACAATATGAAAAACTGTTCCTATGTACCTGTCTTTATGGAGCTCACACTCTAATTGGGTTTGATAAAGAAGCAATAACTGGCATTTGTAAGGGGTTTAAAGTATGCAGAAGATGCTTTATTATTTCATTTGCTTTTCTCAACATTCTCTTGGGTAGGACTGTTGGTAGCCCTGTTTTAGAGGGAAATTAAGGCTGAGTGAGATTAAGTGGCTTGCCCAGGGCTCAGAAAGCTAGTCAGTGGCCAAAGCAAGATTTGAACTTAAATATTCCTCACTATCAAGTTCATTGCTCTATCCACTAAATTTCCAATCAATTTAGTTTGAATGGTATGGATAATGAGTGTGGTGGGAATTCCAAAGGGACAGAAAAATTCCATTATAATTTATAATATATAATATCCAATGTAATATATCATTATATTTTAAAAATTGGCATGGTGGACCGGACAGAGTAATTGGATCAAATCTCACCTAATTCTAGATATATAACCTGGGGACGAGTAACTTTATCCCCAATCAATTTTCTAGGATCCATCCCCTATGTCATAGATCAGTTGCTTTTTATGTGTGTGGAGAGCTGCCACACTGGGAATTTCTCAAGCTGATAAGACATAGATCCTTCATATATATGCTTATAATATACTTCAAATTGGCTAAAAATGGAAAATTTTGAGGGTTTGGAGGACAAGAAAAATTTCAGTGAAATAATTATCCTATCTTAATGCAATTGAGCTACTGGCAATTTTAAGTGATAAAGAATCTCTTTTCTATCGAGAGTAAAATCCCATTTCTTCTTTGTAGTCTCCTGACAGAAATCTTAAATGATGAGGCAGATTTGCACTTACGATTTGCCCACTAGTTTTGCCTACAGTTAGTCCACTCCCAAACCCAGGCTTTTAGCCACTGTGCTTATATGCCCAAGATGAAGGTTGCATTATTCAATGGGTAAATTTTGTTTTGATATACCATTTTTATTTATTTTCTCCAAGATGAGGAAGAGAGGGAAATTTTTCCCCAAAGTAGTCATTTACTTGCATTCTAGGATTCCATTCATCTAACAAACACCTACTGTATGCAAACTATTTCATGAATCTCAGGATAAATACCATTCTGGTCCTCAAGGGATTTAATTTAATGGAGAGAAAACAGAAACAATTGCAATATACTGTAGTATGAGATGAGTACTGTTTGAGGGACAAAACATTCTACATGAGCTCAAAGGAATAAGTGATCCTTCCTAGCTGAGGGAAATCAGAGAACTTATAGGTAAGATGGCATTCAAATTGGGCCTTGAAGAATGTATTAGAGGTTCACTCAATGCAATAGAATGCTAAAGCTTGAAGGGAATATTAGAAATCATGTAGTTGAACTGCTTCATTTTACAGATAAATAAAGTGAAGTTCAGGGAATATGTTATTTGTCTACAATTAAATAGTCAATGGAATATTAAGAACTTAAACCTATGTATTCTGACACAAAATTTTTCCAACTATGCCACATTACTTCTAGGGCAATTTTTCCAATGGAAATTCTGAGATAATTTATCATCCTTAAATAGGTCAATTGAAAAGGGGACATAGAACTTACTGCTCACTCTTGAGGTCGCTCTCTCCCTCCATATGTGTGTATATAACTGGGAAAACTGGGAAAAAACTGCTTTGGGAAGAAAAAAGACAAAAAGAAATCCGCATCACCCCTTTGGTCATTTCAAAGTAACATAAACAAAATTTGGCTAAAAAGACTCAAGTTTGCAAGCCAGATTTCCTTGTCCAGAAAAGGCCATGCATTTGCCATTGACCTAGAGATATTTGCTTGCTTTCTTTCAGTCAGGAGCATGTTTGTTTTTCATGTGGTGAGGCAAAGAATAGGAGATAAGGACAATGAAACTATAAATAAACACAGTCATTGGCCATGTGTTAGAGACCCAAGGCAGAAAGAATTTGACCCCTTAAAAAGGGTTGCATCTTTAAGCTCAGTGCAGATCATAAACAAGCATTTGGCAAATGGCTTGCCATTATGAAGGCATCTTTCTTAGTAATTGGATGAGAGTTTGGCAGAATGACCCAACCGCTGGTTTAGCAATCCCAGACTTAATTCTGACTTCATACAGGCTGGAAGAGAATCTCACACATGTGCTAGTTTCCTGAAAATAAATGTGTTAGCAAGTGGCTGCAGGAAAACTGTTTTTCTTTTAAGCTCTCTGGAATCCTGTTTAATATTAAAGTTCCATCTTGAGGCTAGGCTAGATTTAGATCTGCCTATAAGGTATAATATAGCAATTCCTCATTTGCCTGGATGATAGATTCTTGACTTTATGTTTGCAAGTGTGCCTGCTTGCAGAGTAGTCATGTGCCTATGATTCTGTGCTCCATGATGAATACTGTGTAGGATGTGTGTATGGGTTGGGGGAAGGATAAAGGGGTGGTGGTGGTGAAGAATCCTAATACATAAACGGTGAAGACATCATCTTTTTCCTTGTTTCTTTACCTGCACTTAAACAATCAATGTCTGCAGTGAAATACTCAGTGTACATTAAAAGATAAACAGGATTTGTACAGGAAAAGAACATATCCCATAATACTATTCATCTTTGTTAGATATTTATGTTTGCCAAACTGGATTCTCTTTCACAGAATAAATAAATAAAAAAGCAAACACAAATCTATTGCAGGTAGCAAACTAATCAAAGAGGAAATGGAGGCTTATGTATTTTATACTTGACTATTAGGTCTATTTGCATTCATGATTGTCAGATTATTTTCCAAGCATGACAAACCAAAATGTTTACAAAACCAATTTGTGGTGTTTTCAAGTTCCTGGTCATAACAATATCAGATCTGTATGATTAACTAGTAAATAATGCATGTACTGCTTATACTCTTAGTTTGTTGACTGAGTGGGAATGGCTATTGTCATATTATAAAGCCAGTGATACTTCCTTCCTGGCCACCATTACAGCTCTTTTTTTGGACCTTTTGCCTTTTTGACAGGTGCAAAACATGTCTCAATCAATAGAGGTATTGGACAGGCGAACCCAGAGAGATTTACAGTATGTGGAGAAGATGGAAAACCAGATGAAAGGGTTGGAGTCTAAATTCAAGCAAGTGGAAGAGAGTCACAAGCAACATCTGGCTAGGCAGTTTAAGGTGTGTGTTTCCAACTCTTTCCCAGATCTCTGCTTGTTCTTTCTGTCTTGCTTTTTCCTCTTTCTTCTAGAAACAGGGAATGCTTTGGGGAGAAAGGGATAAGAGAAAGTGACTCAGAAAGGGTTAAGGTAGAGAAGGTTCAGGTTTTGAACTTCTTCTCTTTGGTCCACATGGGGAAATAATGAAAAGGGTAATATTGAACAGAAGTCCTTGATACATATTCACTCTGATTATCACCTGAATAAAATCCAGTCTGAAACTGGCAAGTTCCTTATGACTGAGCTGTTCTACTCATGGGGGTATTGTAGTTCAGTGAAAGAATTTTATCTTTAGTTATCATTCCTCTGTAGGTGACTTATTTTCATAAAGAACTCCCCATAAAGAGGGGAGCTGAAGGGATTATTTTAATCGATGGTCCCACTCAGAAATGGCTATAATATAATATAGGATTTTGATGCCTGACCTAATTTAAGCATGCCAGGGTACATTGTAGCTTTCCACAAAGCAATTGGGAAAGCTCCTATTTTCATAGGTAAGTGGTATCTTATCACCAGATAGCTCAGGATTGGGAGTTGTTTTCCAGCCCTTCCTAGCTATACAACTTTCAACATTATTTAAAATGGGAAATACATATATACCTCAAATAAGGTATATATGTACCTTAATTTAAATAAAAGAGTCCACATTTAGGATAGTTTTCTTTTGGCAGTCATTCTTGATTGCATATTGCTTGTGTGTCCTATCTGTTTCTGTTTTTCCCTCCCCCCCCCCAACATCTATGTATTGCTGTTCTTCTTGCACTCCTTTTTCTTAAAGCAATCCCTGCATGAAGCAAAAAATAACTCTCTAAAAACCTGCATGTTAAATAGGTGGAATGACCAGATAACTAAACGATAAACCCATGTAGTAATTAAACAAAATTGAGCTTGATCCTGCTGAGAAATGAGTAAGTTCTTTTTGGAGGTGAATGAACTTTTTTGAGGTCTTTCGAATGTTATTGATTTAGACTGGAAGAAAGATGGAACTCTATTGACCTGATTGACCAGTGAGAGTTTATGCACCTGCCAAAAGAGAAGAGTACTTTCTTCTGAAGCATAGGATCAGGCTCATTAAATGCATGTTTATTTATAGCGAATATGGTCAGAGAAAACGATCTTCTATTTAGCTGCTGTCTCAGAACATGAACTTTTTTTGCTTTAAACTCTTGGGGCCACAAGGCTATAGTGATGGTGGGTTGTGGGGAAGAGAGATAACTGCCACTGCCTTTTTAGCATGCATAAGTAGCTTTTAGCAATCTGAGCCTAAATGTTGTGAGGACATTCTAAATAACTGTGACAGCAGGCTGTTTCTGCTAACTTCAGCATTTAAATGTGAGTTTCTTCTATTATTACTATAAGAATATTTGTTTATTAATGGCTATCTGTGTTTTAAAAAAAGGCAGGCTAGTGGGCTAGTTCCTCAACAGTATTTCATTTTCTTGCTTACAGGGCTAACTTAAGAGTTTTTTCAATGCCGCAGTGACTGAAGAAGCAGTTCACTCCCATGTAACCATGAAAGAGAGCCAGAGAGCTTTTTGCACCATGCATTTTATTATTATTTTCAAATAATTAGCACCATATCATTAAGGAATCTTGAATCCAACTGAGATCTTCCTTTTGCATGTGATTGTAGATGCATTTCATGAATAGTTTGAACCCTTGTCAATGCATTTTTTTGAAAAAGAAAAAAAAGAACTTTGTGTATGTGATTTAAAGCATGTAACCCTAAGATGTTGCATTCAAAACTGACAATAAAGACCTTTCCCAAATATGTTGGTGTTCTGTAGACTGTTTTAATATGCTCTTTCTAATTCATCATTTGGACCAAAAATGAAATAAAACAAAATGGGGAATATTCACATTTGCACTCACATAGGGAGAAGCCAGGACAAGTCAGGGTGTTACAAATTTTTGCACGCATCGCACTGAACCAAGCTTATTTTGACCTTGCAGGCAATAAAAACGAAAATGGATGAACTTAGGCCTTTGATACCAGTGTTGGAAGAGTACAAAGCCGATGCCAAATTGGTATTGCAGTTTAAAGAGGAGGTCCAGAATCTGACGTCAGTCCTTAACGAGCTGCAAGAGGAGATTGGCGCCTATGACTACGATGAACTTCAGAGCAGAGTGTCAAATCTTGAAGAAAGGCTCCGTGCATGCATGCAAAAATTAGGTAGGCTCAGAACCCTGTGGTGGGACAGGCTCATCCCACCCGTGCATAACAAATTGCACAGGTAGAGGTAGTAGTGCTGAAATGGATAGCTCCTTTCTGGCTTTAGAAGCCATACTGTATTCCTACCATTATGCAAACCCAAGTACCTCCCAAAGCCATCTTCCCCAGAGAGAGAACTATGGTAACCACTTAGTGAATTTTGGTTTCCAAATATTATGCTAAGTCTAGTATACAGTCTTTAATTTAGTATCTAGTTAGTTATATATCTTTTAGAAAAAAAGTATAAGGGAATAAATTACATGCTGCATGTTATTTGAACATTCTATATATAAAGAAGATGGACCTACAAAGTATAAAATTAACATAAAGGAAGTGAGGCACACCACTTACTCTAGTTTTCCCAACTTGAAAACCAATTTTTGTCATTTTTCTCAAGGAGAATGAATTAAGCATCATTTGGTTTTAAAGTATGACAGGGAACAATCAATTTTATTTTAGAAAAATAAGTTTCTTTTTCTTGCAGGAAGTGATGAACCATCTAAGAAAGTTTAGATCTGACTAACAGCAATATGGGGGGGATCCTCTATGGCTTGCTGTTGTTTCCAAGAAGTATCCCCAAAATTAGTGGACTGAATTTCATTCTTCCTTCCCATTGAACACCCACTTGCATTATTTACTTTCCAGTTGAGTGCTTTAAAACCATCTTGACAAATTAACTGCTGAAATCACCTTTAAGTAGCACATATAAAATTCCAATGGATTTCTTAGGGAAAGCTTAGTAAAGATTAGATATATCCTACTTAAGAGATCATCTTGATAAGGTGCTAGTTCATTTTTATTGCCCTATGTGTGTGGAGGGGGGGGGTTCCCTTTGTAACAAAGTTTCCTTCAGGATTTTAACTGCCTTCTTAATCTTCAAATGCAATCATTGACCCTGCTCTCACCCAAATACCCCACCTAGTGGATAAATATACCCAAAGGGAACATTTAATTTTAGAATATTTCTGGACACTTTTTCATGGTATTAGTTAACAGAGAGAACTTACATTCAATAGTGAAGAAAGTAGAGGTGAAGAAAATATTGATTTAAGAGCAGATACTTGTTCTGTATCCCTTTAATTCATTTTTAAAAGCCCACATGCTAAAGGCTGAAGATACTTTTGATAGAAAAGCCACAATATTTTCAGTTCACTGGCATTGAACAGATCATAACATATGAAGTTTTCCCCTTTAAAATTAGTTCTAGTTTTTAATCATCTACAAAGTATCATTTCATCTTTGGAAAAAAAAATCAATGCAGGGGTTACAGCAAATGTCTTTGGTATAGTTCAGAAAAAAAGCCCTAGCCTAGAAGTCAGGAAACTTGGATTCTGTTTCCAACTGTTCTATTAAATAACTGGGTAACTTTGGACAAGGGATTCTCTAAACAGTACACTTTCCCCATCAGTAAAATAAAGGGATTGGACTAGATGACTTCAAAGATCAAGCCTAAGTTCCTATGATTGTATAGGTTCTTTCATTCCATGTTTAAAATAAGGAAATGTGGGTTATATCTGGGGTAAAATCTTTGGACTTCCACTGGAGAAAGAGATTACTACTCTGAATTCATGTCCCCTTGTGAAATGCATTTTATTAACCTCCTTCAAGATCATATTTACAGCAATCACTCATTAGGCCTACAATTCTGCCTCTTTCTTAGCCCTTGAGAATTAAGAATTTAGTTCTTTTTTCCACAAGTGATAGCTTCCTACTTTTTTACCATCTTAACTATGGAGCAGGCAAATTTGGGGAACATAGAACCCCCAAATGGCCCAGAAACACAATGACCAACACAAGTAGAGAATAGCAGAATCAAAGTTGCAGATGGTGAAAATGTAAGGACTTTTCCAAGTTGGGAAAATGTCCTCTCAGGATGATGCATTCCTGTTCCATCTGTGCTGGGACCTATTTTTAGACATTCGTGTGAATATATTTTGTAGTTTAAGATCTTGGGACTCCCACGTGCTTACCCTTGGATTACTGAAAAGACTGGTTTGGGGAGGGAAAAGAGAGATGAAATGACTCCAATAGTGTTTTTTTTAACCCTTCACGCTATAGAAATATTTGTGAATATCTACATTTAACAATCTTAGGGTAAAATCTCTCTTAGAACTTCCTATGAATTAAAAACTGCTTCTGACAATGAGAGATTGCACAAACCTTTGACTTAGGCTATTCTAGGAGGTTTGATGAAACATGCAAAAAATAGGGGAAAGAGCAATGGATTTGGAGGATGAGAACCTAGTTTCTAATCCTAGCTCTGCTAGGGCAAGTTGCATGACCTCTCTATACCTCAGTTTACTAATTTTTTAAATGTGATGGATGGGATTAATGACCTTTGAGGTCCCTTCCAGCTCTACATACAGAATTCTGCTAATTTTTGAATGGATAAATTGGGGAACATCTTTAAAATGGTAGCTTTTGAAATGATGGAAGAAGGGAGCAAATGCTGATGTCTTGTGATAACATAACAATGCCTCAGTCTTCATACAACAACAGCGCTTAGTAATCTTTCTTTTAAAGAAGGGAAATCTGAGGCTAAAAGAGATGAAATAATTCATTTAAGGACACACAATTAGCTAGAACCAGTGCTAGTAACCCAGACATCATTCAGATATAACATCTAGAATTGAAATTTGATCAATGGCATCTCTGATGGTCATCCATTCTCTGGAGCTGGGAGGATCTCTTTCTTGTTTTTTGCACTCTTGCATCCCATTTTTATGATTCATTAGGCTCAAAACCCAAGTATCAAATAAATTACAAATGATAGTAATATTGAATACTCATATTAGCTTTGCAAATAAGTTAGGAATCTTGGGAAGTGCACTAAGGGAGCATGACAAAGGAAATGAGTGTTATAAGTGGCCCAGCATTATAGCCTGTGCTTAGTGAATAGGTTATTTGCAAAGCTATTTGCTGCCACCTCCTTACCATTCTTGACTCATTCAAGTACCTCCAGAATTAGCTGAGGTGATATCTGACTGTACATTTCTTAAGCTAGGAGCATTGTGCTCCCTTCCCTGGTGTAGCATAATCAAGAAAGAGATTCATTGCAGTGAACCAACTTACTCTTAACTAGGTCTCTTTTGGATTTCTTTTTTTCTTCAACTTCTCTTTAGTTTGATATTGCTGACATTTCTTGACCCTGCTATATACACATATATGAAAAAAATCAATAGTAGCCAGTTGAATTTATTTTTGTTTCTATTTTTTTTAAAATGACCCTCTATCCAGTGATTTTTAGACTTCAGCTAATAAGCTAAACCACAGACTCAAATTGGAAACTGTCATTTGCAATAGCTTTGAAAACAAGAGGTCAGATTTAACATCTTAAATTTCTTTTCTGAAAAGAATATATTTCTTATTTTTACACTGTTATTACTCTAACTTTTTTAGCATGTTGAGCAGAAAGGGAAAGTATCCTTGTTCCAAGGACTCCACATCTCTTGAGCCTGAAGTATTAGCTGCAACATCTCTCCATAGATAGGGTCCACAGACAGCTTTCACAGGCTAAAAAGAGAATCACATTTAGTGACAAAGGTTATAAGCCGAAGGTTATAAGCAATCTCAGTTGCTCTCTGAGATCCAGTGTCCTTAAAATGGCGAAAGGTGAATTCCTATAAGGGATAGAAGAAAAAAATTCACAGAATGTCAGGTCTTGTTATAAAGGATAGTAATGGATATCTTTATGTCAGCAATCAAATGTTCTAATCAAAAACTTCAGGTCTAAATTAAAGAGATTCTTTAGCTACAAAGTACTTGCTAATTTGAGAGCTGTTTATGGGCTTTTTAATTGATCATTCCTTCAATTTGATGAAAGTGGCATCTTTCTTAAACATATAATAGCAGCAAAGTATGCTTTGCCTTAACATCATCCCCAATATTCATTCTCAGGAGGAAGGGTCATCTGAAAATAGTTTTGTAGGTTTCTAAGTAGAAAGATGAAGGAGGGTTGTAAAGGAAGTAGAGTTTTCCTCTTGAAGATTGAGTTGGGACTGGGCACATAAATTGGTGTATTTGATACTTTATTTGGATCATAGATTTAGATCTGGGAAGGATTTCAGAGAGTATCAGTTTCAGTCTACCCATTTTACAAAATAATAATACATAACAAGAAAATCCAACAATAACAATATCTTTACTAACTGTGTGATCTTGGGCAGGTCACTTAATATCTACCTCAGTTTCTCCAACTTTAAAAGGGGTTAATAATAGCATTTACCTCTAAAGTTGGTATGAGAATTAAGTGAAATGTTTGTAAAGCACTTACTACAGTGCCTGGCATGTAGTTTGTGTTTAATAAATGTCTGTTTTATTCTTCATTTATTTCCTTCCTTCTTTCTAACATTATTTATATAGTTTTAAGGTTTGTTAGTTGTTGTATATATGTTATCTCATTTGGTAAAGACACAGGGAGAACTTGCCTCAGGTCACACAAGCAGTAAGTCATAGAGCTGGAGTATCTTGACTTCAGATCTAGACCTCTTAATATGCTGCATTGTCCTCCAAGTAAACAAGAAGGAACTTTAGCTCCATCAAGGCTATTCAGTAAACAGTAAAAAGCCTTTGAGGAAGCCTTTGAGAACTAACCCAGTTCATTTTGGCATGACTGGTTATCTACATAGGATAAAGAGAAGATCATGGTGTACACTGGTATAAAAATCCATCCCCTGAATACTAAGTGCTAAACATCCCCTTTGACTTTACCAAATTCCTAATAAGCCTTATTTCTATCCATTTGTTCTGATTTTGCTATTGTTTTTATTGGACTTTTGTATAATAAGAGATCAGAATCTATAATCTTGTGGCCAGATGATAGGATTTGGAATCAGAATATAGAGATTTGAAATCTGATCTACTGCTTACTAATTGTGAAACCTTGGAAAAGTAACTCAGCCTTTCTGGAGATTGGTTTTTTCATCTGTAAAATGAGGGGAGAAATTGAACCAAATAACCTCTAAGGTCTCTTCAGCTCTACATCCTAGGATGATCTTCTTAGGTCCTGAACATTTCTTACCCTACTGAAGATAAAGGATCATAAAGGATCATGAGATTTAATGCTAGAAGAAAACTCAAAACTCATGAAGTCTCTGGATTTAAGATAACTCTTCCTTAACCTTTCTACATGATAGTATCCCTCAAACTCAATAGACTGAATGGAAAGTTCAAGTAGCTATTGTCAATTTTTCTTAAGGAGCTGGGGTCAAGTAAAATAATCCAATGACCTCGGGGAGTTAGGTGAGGGATTATTGTCATCAGACCTCCTTTGGGGAAATAAATCACAGGTAGACCTATGATTTAGTCTATTGATTTAGACCTCAAGCATCTTCTTTCTAGAGTTTTATATCCAAGCAATTCTATTCCATCATGACTACCTTCAATTCCTTTTCAAAAATATCTGGATTGTGGTTAAAACCAATTCCCAATATTACTTGAGGGACCACTACACAAAATTACTAACTTCAGTGTATTTCTTTTCCTCCTTGATTTTCACCATTCCTTTTGTGAATAGCTTTTGCAGCCATTGCTATGTGAAGATTAGAATATCTTTGAATATTCATTTTAGAATGCTAGAATCTTAGAAAAGGCAGAAGCCTTGAGGGTCATTTAGCTTAGCTTCACACCTAGTATAAGAATTTTCAATGTAGACCCCTGACAAGTGATGACCCATCCCCTGCTTTGTGATGGACAGTTGAATGAAGATACCTTTTTTCTGTGTTCAATGTAGTGGGAGAAAAATACACTACTAATAGTTTTGGATTTGGAGTCATAGGGCCTAGATTTGAATTCTGTCTCTGCAACTTACTCCCTATGTGCCTCTTAGGCAATTCTTTTCAATCTCTTTGGTTGTCAATTCCCTCTGTGTAAATGAGGAAATGAGATGATACCTCTAAGATCTCTTACAGCTCTAAATATATTATCATACTGAAAATATAACTCAGATATCTTTTTATCTGGACTGGTGAAGACAAAAGAAGGAGACTTTCTGATCCAATTATATATTAAGTTTCTCTCTGGGTCTCTGTTGTAGGGCTTAAAAACAACTTTTGATAATTCTAGAAGACTTTGGCTGAAATTCAGTTTGGAGTGAAAGCCAAAAATAAATGCCCAGCTTATCACTGACAACTTCATGCCTGTAGCTAAAAATGTAGATAGGATAGTGAAACTGAACATGTGAGGTTTACCTTTATTTACTTATGAATCAATAGTTCTCAAGAAAATACAAGTGGTCAAGTGATCCAAGGAAGTGATCTAGTATAAGATTAATGGAACACAATGGGCCTTGGGGAAAAGAGGGAAATGGGGATTTTTGTCTTGAACTTCTCACCTTTCACTTATGTTGACTACTTTCTTCCTCATCTGTCTTCCTGCACATACATTCCCCAACTTCAAATGTTTTTCTACTACCACAGCCTCTCCTAAATGGGAGAAAAACCTCTGGTAAACTTATTTATACTGACATATTTATGCTTTTGTGTGATCATTCCCAAGAAAAAAGAATTTTTGAGAGAAAAGGACAGTGGAGCCCAAATGGTGAAATCCAAAGGTCAATGCACTTCAGTGCAAGATATTCCAAGGTCCCTGGGTGACTATCCACTCAGTCTATATTCAGATCATCTCTATCTGAAGCCATTCAAAAATCATGCTCAAGAAAAGCCATTTACAAAGATTCCCCAACCTTTGGCAACCAGGATGTTGTTAACTTCACTTTTGTTGCCCTGTGCTGCCTCTTTCTTCTCATCTGTTAGAGTGAGTTCAGAATTGGGCAGGTAAGGAAAGTAGCAAAGGACAAAATATAATGATTGCAAATATCCCGCTTTCTGCTGAGATTGGGCTTTTTTGTCTAAGATTGAAGTCTTATCTCTCCCTTTCTTAGACTGCCTCTAACCCTTCTTTAACTCTTTCATATTCCTTTTTCCTGCTTCATTGCTATAATGTAAGTGCTTCTCTCTCTCTCTTTGTGTGTGTGTGTCTGTCTCTTTCTTTCTTACACACACACACACACACACACACACACATACTTTGACATAATCCCTGGAATATATAAGGAGGTAAAGAATTTTGAAAACATTGAAATTCTGTATTGTTATTATGCTGACTTTTGTTTAAACTATAATCTTTTTTCTTTGTAGTGGGGGAAGATTTCCATTACTCAGCAAATATTTATTGAACAGCTGTTATATTCAGGGTATTATGCTAGATGGTGTAGAAAAATATGGAAATAAATGCAAAATATAGTTTTTGCCTTCAAGGAGCCTGACATCTTAAGGCAAATGACATCTCCAAGAATATTCATATGATAAACACACAGGTCAGTGTGTGATTACTGCCATGAATACTTGTGTTTCATTGAAAAGATGACTTCTAGCTAAAAGGATCAACAAGATATTGTTTAAGAGGTCTTATTTGAGCAATACCTGAAGAATAGGTATGATTTCAACTGACGGAGGTAAAGTAAGAAGGCATTCTAGCCATGTAGAACTGCATGAACAAAGGTGTGAAATCAAGAAAAGGGTTATTCTGGAGCAAATCTGCTTTTTCTTTTACTTTGGGGAAGGGTGGAATAGCAAAACTTTAGCAGTGGCTTGACACTTGACAATGCTATCAGGTGACCAGACACCAAGGACAGCTCCCCACATAATATTGGGAAATATTTCTTTGAATGTCTTTTTACTAGTTAATGGTGTGTGTGTGTGTGTGTAAGAGACAGAGAGACAGACAGAAACAGAGACAGAGAGACAGAAACTAGAGAGATAGAGAAAATAGAGAATAGAAACAGAAAGACAGAAAAATGTGGGGAGAGAATGATTCTTCACTGATAGACTTTATTTACTCTGAGGATTAAGGAAATTGAGATGGCTGGAAGTTCAAGGACTTGTATTTAGATGGGGGAAAGGGTGAGAATATAGTAAAGAAACATAATGTAGTAAAGAAAATAAGCAGGTTATTTTTTTTTTCCTGAGTATATCAAATCAGTGAAGCCTTTGGAGATTCATGATTAGATTTATTTTCTCAGCAACATATAGGGAGAACATACATCTAGCCAATAAAAGAAAAGTTTCTTTGAAAGAGAAATAATTAAGGATTTAACCATTTTAGGTCAATGCTGACATCTCCCTGAATAGCTCTCCCTAAGCAAAGTTTATAAGACCTGATCCTTTGAGTGAAATTAAATCAGTCTATAAGAACAGTTTGTAGCCCCATATTCTTATGGTTCATATGAATTCCCTGTTTCTGTTTTGTTTTTACTCAGCAGATGCTGGCTTGCCCATATGGCCTTGGGATCTTCCCAAGGTTAATAAGAATGAGAGGAAATGACTCACATAAACAGAATGTAGTGTTTGACTCCTGTGATTTCCAAAATATCTGTCCTCATCCTTCTCTCTCAAAATACTAACTGTAGCCCTGTCATCTCAAAAGGCTCAGTGGACAAAGAAATAATCTGAGATGGTCCTAAACCAGACCCTCTCCTGAGATTCCCAGTCCTTTATTAGTTATGTCCAAATTCAAAGTGTCACTTGCATTTATTTAGATAATCCTCCCTTTTCACCTCTCCAAATACCTGTCCCCTTTGACATGAAAATATGGAAGAAATTGTTCAGCTAAATTGATCTAAGTTGCTGTGGACAAACATGAGCCTCAGACTCAAATGAGATCATAATTTCCTTCCTCAGTTGGACTTCTTACATCTTATCCAGAGCTATTGAAGAGATCAGTAATCAAACATCTGATTTATTAAGCAGGTTAATTTATAACTGTGTTCTTAACAATACTTAAACAATGATCCCTGTTGCTGATTAAAACTACAATGGAGTAGATTAGGAGAGAGTCAGTTTTTTAAAGGATGTATTTCTTTTTCAAAATTTAGATTGGGCATAGGGAGAAATATGTGAATCAATCATGGATTATAGGATCTCAAGCTGGAAGGAAGTGTGTGTGTGTGTGTGTGTGTGTGTGTGTGTGTGTGTGTGCGCGCGCGCGCGCAACACACACACACACTTTTCTCCCTTTGAGGAAGGTTGGAATAGGGAAAGATCAGCAATGATCTAGCCCCTTGAATACACTATCAAGTGACCAGGCACGAAGGACAGTTCCCAAAATAGCACTTGGGACTATATCTTTGACAATTTCCCACCAGCTGTTGTGGGGTGTATGTGGGGGGAGAGGTGTGAGAGAGAAAGGGGGGAGGAAGGGAAGGATGGAGAGGGATGTTATTTTTACAGATGAGGAAGTCAGAAAGTCTGAGTATTTGGTCTAAAATCATCAAGAGAATAAGCAGCAAAGCTCACATTTGAAATCAGGTCTTCTGGGTCTAATGCAATGTTCTTTCCATTACGCCATATCATATGGCAATTTTATTTATTTCTTGACTCATTAGCCATGAGACAACAGCTTGGAGAGATGACTCATTTAAAAAAAAAAAAAGGTGATTTGTATTTAGGTTAAAGGGTTGATTCTGATTGTGCTCTGAATCGACTTCTTTCTAGATTCGACTTTATCAATAACCTTATGTTGGGCAAATCTGTCTCTATAATTTGAAATGCAAGTAGTTGTAGTAAGTCTTTGTTTAGGGCCCTGAGCTTCAAACCCTTGCTTAATAGAGATATCCCTTTCTCTTTCTCATAAAGGCAGAAGGAAAGTTATACTAAAAATCTTGTTCTAAGCAGAGTGAGAAATAAAATGTGTTTTGTACCCTTTCTGTTTGTCACTGGATGTGACTTAGCAGGTAGGAAGGGTTTTAAAAGAATTGTATAGACTAAATGGTAGTTGGGTGAGGTGTAATTTGCAATTCTCCCACAAATCCTTGATCTTCTTTGAATTCTGTGTACTATAGGTACATATACTAATGAGAGCTTCTGATAATAATGCAGTGCTGACTTGGACCAACTTGTATTCAGGTTCAGACTGAAGGCTAAAGCCAGAAAAAACATCCTATAGTGGGGAGTTGGTGGGGGAGAGAAAGAAGAATGGGTTTCCTCCAGTAGAAAGAATCCAATAGCAGGTCCCTTTCCTATAGTCCCTGGTTCTGAGTTTGATACAGTATGGTACTATGGAAGGGGAGAGTGCCGCTTGGGCACTCTCAAAGGACCCAGAGTTCAAATCCTGATCTATTATTCATCTTGCAAGCTATTTAACCTCTCTGGACTTCAGAGATTTCTTATCTGTAAAATAAAGGGACTGACCTTGGATAAGATTCTTGATAAGATTTTTTTCTAGGTCTGAATTCTGTAGTGTTTGATTGATTTACATTTTTCTTCCTCATCCCACCTTTCTTTTTTTAAAAAATATAATACACTTTTTTAAAAATCCAAAATAATCTTCTCATATACTTCAAAACCATTTTTCTCATCTATTAGAATTTAAGGATTGTTATGAACAGCCAGACAGTTCTGACAATTTGGAGTTAATCTATTAATCAAAGTAAGATGTTTGTAAAATGTTGGAGGGGGACAGAATTAAACTAGAACTCCTGTGATTTCTCCTCCAGTTCTAAATCTAGTCCCTTAGGACTTCAGAAAGTAGAGGGGACTCTCCAGAAGTAGCTTATTCAGGCTATATCCCTTTGTCCTCCAGATGAATTTGCATTTAAGAGCACATGACTGAAGAAACTTTTATTGCAGAATGGGTCATGGGCCCCCTCCAACAGATCTGTGACCTAGTAAGAGAAAAACAAAGTCTTGTTGAACAATATAAAGCATTCATTCATTCATCTAAAATACACTTATTGAGCACTTACAGAATACAGAGGCCTATCCTAAGCACTAGGGAGGGTGCAAAATCCAACTAAATCATTACAGTTGATATGTATATGGCACTTTAAAATCTGCAGAGTCTTTAACAGTGAAGTGGAATCTGGAAGATCTGAATTCAAATTCAAAATAAGAAACTTGGGCAAGGAATTTGCCTTCTATCTGCCTCAATTTCTTCCACAGTTGTGAGAGTCAAATGAGATACCATTTGTAAAGCAGTACAGTAAAGCATATACTAAGTGTTTAATAAATGCTTATTTCCTTTCATAATATCTTATTTGATCCTCATGAAAGCCCTGTAAGGTAGGTACTCCAGGTTTTATCATCCTTATTGTACACATGAGAAAGCCCAGGCTTACAGACATGAAATCACTTATCTCATATAGTGTTGGGGCAGGATTTGAATCCCCATACTTTCCTCCATACCGTACAGATATCATTCCTACCTTATATATGATTGTGTTAAATACAGAGGCCCCAGTTTGCACCTAATACACTACGTGATCTGGGAAAGTCATTTTAATCTTCCTAGTCTCTATTTCCCTATCTGTTAGGTGGTCTCTAAGATGTTTTCCAGCTCTAAACTCAGTGTCTTGACATTTCTACATTGTAATATCCCACCAGTTCTGCCATTCTGTATCCTTCTGTCTCTTCTGGCTCTGTAAATCAGGATGGGGTTTTGTTGTTACTGTTTAATTTTACCAAATATGTAATAAAATTAATGGTTGGTTTTCAATATGTGCTGGCAGTCCCAGCTGCCATTATCCATGGTGCCTAGATGGCATGGACCAGGTAAGTATATTCTTTCTCTCTCCCTTACTTCCTTATACTAACTTGGGGCTATGAAAGCAGAACTTGCTAAGGTTTGTAGGTACAAACTTGTATGTTTTGTGATTTATTTTGTTTTTTGAAACTGATGATTTTCTCTCAATAACCTCAAGCTCCAAATTCTCATTACTTGAGTCTAGTTATTATGTCCACTTTGAAGGCAAGTTTAATGAGCTCCATGGGCACCTTTGAGAACCAATGGCATCTTTATCTCATTATATTCCTAGCTGGGCTTCATGATCCCAGGAAGGCTATCTTATCTTCTCTGTTGGGGCTTAAATGGGGCAAAGAGAGTTTGAGTGAGCACTTTGAGGTTCCGCAGCACATCCTGGAATAGACACAGCAGTTCTCCAGACTCCAGTCTTGTGTACCAGACAGTATTGCCTCTTTTTCCCTCCCCCTCCTCCACTCAATGCTAGGAATAGCATTTCTGGTGGCATGTCCATGAATCCACAGCCTCGTCTTAATAAGTGATTTTAAGCAATAAGGATATTTAAAGAGTAATGTGCCCTAACTTAAACATTTGGTCTGCAGGGTGTGTATGTGTGTATATGTAAGGAAATCATTGTTCTTTGGGAGGAGGATGTGCTTCTTTATCCATTTTTTTTTTTTTTTTTTTTTGCTGAGGCAATTGGGGTTAAGTGACTTGCCCAGGGTCACACAGCTGTTACGTGTCTGAGACTAGATTTGAACTCAGGTCCTCCTGACTAAAGGGCTGGTGCTCTAATCCACTGAGCCACCTAACTGCCCCTTTATCCATTGTTTTAAACCTGAATGGTGTTGAAATGGGCATCTCGACTGTCCCTTTTCTGTGTAAAGCAGTTTGGCAGGGATACAATAAGGTTCCATAAGATTGATATGCAACTGCCTCTTTTCTGTACCAAGCTGACTATCCCAGAGCATCATCTGGCTTCATTTACTATTCACTGGTAATGCAGCACTTCTGATTTGGGGAGAGTATGGTTTCTTTGAGCCACTATGATAAGGGATGTTGCCATTAAAAACAAGATCATGAACAAATTTTCAGCAGCCATTCACAGATTAATGGCAGGGAATGAAAGTAGAGCTTTCCTCTCCTACCTCTGAGAGAAAGAAGTGTTCTCTCCATCTCTTCCCACTCTTAACAGTGCAAGCCTATTGTGGGAACATCCCAGTTTTTAAATTGACTTTGAGTGAGGTCATTTGCCCCCCATTTGCTAATCCACCTTGTTGTTCCTCTTCATTATACTATTTTGCAGCATGTGGCAAATTAACAGGGATCAGTGACCCAGTGACCATAAAAACCTCTGGATCAAGGTTTGGATCCTGGATGACAGACCCACTAGCACCAGAAGGTGATAACAGGGTAAGTTTATTATTTCTCCACTTCATTATCCTATCTTGGGACTATAAAAACAAAACTGGCTAAGGTTTGTAGGTATGGTTTTGCATAATTTGTGATCTTTGAAACTGACAAACTCTCCCTCAAGCTCCAAATTCCTAGCACTTGAGTCTAATTATTATGTCTATTTTGAAAGCAAATTCAATTTAATGAGAATCCAATAAACAGCTCCATGGGGGCCTCTGAAAAGAGCAGTCTTGTATGGTCATGGAAAGGCCACTTACTATTGACTAAAATGGTTTTTTGGGACACTTTAATGGGAATATTAGTCTTCCCTCCTGGTGAGAGTCTCTCATGGTCAGCCAAAGAAAGCTGTTTGCCAAGATGGCTTGGGTAGGAATCAATTAAGGAGGACTTATGTTTAGAACAATTGACTAGCTAAGAAAAAAGATCCTAGATCATGGGACCCAATAAAATTTGTAATTTCCTCCATTTTAAGAAAAAGCTATCCAGTTCTAATAACTTAAGCTAAGCATAGCCTAAAGGTGGAAGAAGGGCTGGGTAAGCATTTCTTGTGCTGCATGTTGGTAGGAAAATGCCAATAATAGTTGTAAGAATGGGAACCATCTAGCTAGGGATGATTCCATAAGCAAACTATCAACATGACTCCTCCTTTCTTCCTAGACACTTTTAGCTCCCCATAAACACCTTGTCCTCCCCCTCATCATTTTCTTTTTCTCTATCCAACTGTCCCAGCTTTTTAGATATATGGATAGGATAGAACATTCACGTTCATTTCTAAGGTGAAGGAAACAGACATATGTTACTGTTATTCTTTTAGAAAGTGAAAAAATTTCCCAAACTTGGAGATTTTCTCAGATTGTGATGGTGGAAGAGAGTGAAAAGGTTATGAGGAAATATGAAGAGTGAATGGGTGAATCATGGGACGGTTATTGTGTAAGAGAATTTGAAGAATATTGAATTAAGTGATCTCTCAAAGTTTTGCCCATTCTAAACTTAATTGACTAGCTTAAGATCAAGTTGCATAGATCAAAAAATATCTTTCAAGCTGTTCCCAATAACTCCTCAGAAATAAGAGTTAGTTTGGACCCCTGGAGAGAGTGAAGAAACCAGGTTCCTGTCTAGCAAAGAGGTGAAGCTGTAAATAAAAGGAGACATTCTACAAAGTCACTCTGGAATGGACTTATCTTCCTGTAGCTTCCTTCTCCTGTTTTAGCAGGTTCACTTTTAGGGCTTTTCTGTTCTAGGTCAAAATCTACCCCCTGCTAATATTTTCGATCTATTTTTAACTTAAGAGGGGAAAAGATCCATTAGACTTCTTTGTTTTAATGACATCTCATTTGTCTTTAATTTACTATTCCTCTCATGGTTAGATAGAAACTCATGTTCCTTTTTATTTAGAAGATATATTACTCTTTTCTGTAGTTTTTTTCCCTTAGAGAAAAACTCAGAAAAAGGAGAAGAAATAAGTTCCATGCTTGTTTTGATTGGCTGACCCCTTGCTTATTTGTTTGGGGCTCCTTTGGGAATTGATGAGATGAAGGATTGTTTAAATGAATGATGTAAATAGAGTATATTGCCAATTATCCCATAGAATAAGCATGATGGACATTTTGCAAACATCCTTTTATACTCTTTCCCTTGGTCATTTCTCCCCCTGCCTTTTACTTGTCTATAGTTGCATCTTTTATAATTTTTTTTAAAGTGCCATTTGTCTCCTATCATCCGCTGGAATTCATGCATGGTCATTATCATTTAAAACAAAAATATCTTAAGAGAACAAATTCAATGCCTACAGTTCAGTACGAATTTCACAAACTATTTGGGACATGAAACATGGTCTTATCTCTAACTACTCTATCCAGTGGACTACTCTGATAAGCACAATTTACCAAAAAAGCTGGTGAAATTCCTTAACTAGCTTGTCTTTTCTCTGGGAAGCTCATGAAGAAATGGAGGAAATGGACAACTTATATCATTATTCTTACATGAAGGAGATCCTTGCATTTCTAGATAGATAGATCTTTGAAAGATCTCTTAATGGATACAAATGGCTCCTAGAACCCCATCTTGCCATGCCCATGATATGCTCCTGCTCTGTTTTATCCAGATCTGTTTAGCTCTCCATTTTTGGTTTTCAGTATTTAGAGTTGTTGGCTTAAGGAATTATGTGATAACAATTCTGGCAGCTTCTCCTTTATGGAAGAGGAAGGATAAGGGAACAGTAGTTAACATGTTTTCCTGAAGTATGTTGCATTTCTTTTGATTTCATAACTTCCATAAAAAAGAACAGCTTCAATGATCTTAACTATACACAAAAAAGGGAACTATCCCATTTTGTCCAAATAAGTGATGTTGCTAAATGTTCATCACACTGTCATGAAACTTGAGTTCAAATATTTTAAAATCTTCTCCTATGGGCCAGGCATCATACTAGATGCTGGGGATACAGAGACAAAAATGAACCAGTCCCTGTCTTCCTGAAGTGTACATCCTTCATGGAAAACTGTTAATATTTGTTCTCTCCAGAAAGAAGCATTAGTATCCAGTTATTTTGGAGGCATGATTAAATTGTCCCTCCCACTTTATAGCCTTTGCTTTTGAATTAATTTCATCTAAACATTCTTATATTGTAAAGTATTATTAATTAATACATTTGGTCTCTTGCATGGTACAATGGGAAAAGCAGTGAGTTTGGAGTCAGAAGACCAAAATTCGAATGTAATGAGGAAGTTGCTAAAAGTCACAGACTTTTGCTTAGAACCAAAAACATAAAGTCTTACAAAAGAAATCTGTCAGGATGATGGATTCATTTAAGCATTAGATATTGAACATCCACATAATAACTTCATACCCATCACAGAGAAGAGAGGTTCTTGGATTTTTACAGGGATTTGGCTGAATGCCTTCACCTGGTTCTTAGAACCAACTAAAAATCATGAGTAACCATTAATATTTGGTTTGAGATATTAGTGAATTAACTATACCCTACTGCCTTACTTTTTATTGAATAAAAGACAGTACTGGGTTTGTGGTAATTATTCTTGATTTACCCAGCAGTCACATGAATATCTCATATTTTGTCATTTGACAAAACCAACAGGACCCCACCATCGATCTGGAATAATCACCTACTGCCTAGAGAGACATGCTTGTTCCTGTTCTGTTTTGCTTTAATCTTTTCTGTTTTCCCCATCCAATTTTGATCATGAAGATGCAGGAGGCCAATAACTAGCTGAAAATCAATCTAAGTTCTGGGGTGTGATGGAATGAAACACAACTTTTGGCATCTGCTGAGACTTTGTCAGAAACAAACAGATGAAAGAGGGTGGGGGACTGACTAAGTGGAACCAGCTGATAATTTGCTAAAGCTTTTGTCCAAGGGGAAAGGGAGCTGAGCAAAATGGTATGCATACAGATGTTGAATAGGCCTATCCTCCAGAGGAACTTGTTCATTTCTTACCTCTGATTTGGCCTTGTGGCAGAAAAGCTTGCAACTGGAAGTGTTTGAATCTTAAAAGCATTTCTAAGTATTCAACTAGCTTTGTAATACTGCTTTAGTCTTTAATCATTAAAACAAGTTGTTTTTATACTAGAGTCCTTTGGAGACTAGATCATAGAATCTCATAGTAGGAAGGGGCCTTAGAGATCAGCCAGTCCAACTTCCTATCCCAGAACAAGAATCCTCACCCACTGGAGCATTCTTGATAATTTATATTCTTAAATTCTTTCAGAAACAGGGAGCTCCTGATTTACTAAGGTAGACTTGTTACATTGCAGGGCAGCTCTAATTTTTTTGGGGGGGAAATTCTTCCCTCTGTTAAGACTAAATCTGCCTTCTTAGTATCTCTCTCCATTTTCCCAGTTCTTCAGATCGTCTTTCTTATCTTTTCTGATTTGACTCTCAGCATTGTTGATAGATTCCTGAGTACTCATCATAGATTCCCAATAATTGTTTCAGTCTTTCCCCCCACCAGACACTGTGGAGTTCAGGATTTTGATTATCTATTGAAAGTGATGAAACCAGGATGTTTATTTTTCAAGAGATGAAATTATTAACACCTTACAGTAAGTAAGGGACATAATATTTCATTTTAAAACTTTTAAGTGTTCCTTAGGCTTATTTGAATTACCTGAACTTATATAATAAGGATCATGTAACAACCACCTCTTTCTCTAATAGGTTATTCTTTACAATCTCAGTCTTTGATTAAAGGGATCTTCTTGTGCCATATTTTTCTTCCCTTCCTTTAACAAGCAGTGTAATGAGACTATTGAACTGTTAAACTATTCCAACTTAACCTGTGGGGAAGACTGTGAGAATTTTGCTTTCTGTTTCAGTTCAATTGAATGGTACCATGGAAAAAGTCCCAAACTTGAATTTTGAAGGACCTAAATTAAAATATCATTTTTTCTGCTTACTACTTGTATAATCTTTGGTAAAGCACATAACCTCTTTGGGCCTGTTTCCTCACTTGCAAAATTAATGGGTTGGACAGAATAACCTTTAAAATCATTTCAAGCTCTAGATCTATGATTCTGTTATGAAGACACTTCTTCCAAACAGCAGAGCTTCCTTGATGTTAACTATTAAACCATAAAGACAATGTATGACAAGAGTTTGCTTAAACAAAAATGAGATCAAACCCTACTTGTTATTTAGCAAAGTCCCTTAAATAGCATCTTTCTCTGCATCTTGGGTGAACTTTATAAAATGTGGCTTTATCTGGTGGTATCAGAATCAAATGGCAACAGATGCCTATATCTTTTCTTTCTGACCTTATCTTTAAAATACACTTGTCTAATTGAAAAGCAGATGAAGATAATAGTGACAATTAGAAGGGGGAGAGGGAACTATGTTCTCAGTCAGCCAGACCATATGGAACTTGAGTAAAATTTAAAATATATAAAGACTAGTTTCCTATATGGACAGAAGGTGGCCTTTAATTTTAATGGAGTCTTTATTGAGTCTTCATTCGAAATAATGAAATGAAAAAGAGGAAATTCTTATTTGAATGGAGAGGATAGGAGTATAGATTTCCTTCTCTTTTGGCTTCCTCTTTCAACATGAGTGATAGAATATCCTTTTATTCAAAGGAAAACATAGTTGTGAATAAAGTATGAGTGAAAGACATTTTTTAAGCTCTTACTGTGTACCATGTACTGTGCTAAGCACTGGAAATACAAATGCACAAGGATCACAATCCCTGACCTCAATGAGTTTATTCTGGTAGGGGAAGACAACAGATTTAGGGAAGTGGGTGTCCACAGAGGGATGTTTTGGTCAAGGAAGTCACAAGGATGGTAAATATTGCCACAGAGCAATTGATTGACATAGGGCTAAATGAAATTATAATTAAATGTGCTTGGATAGTATCCTTTGGCCTTAGTTGGGTGTCCCATATGGGTGTATTGAGTCAGAAATAAGAAAGCAGTAGGGAGTAGGATTAATGCTACCATGACACTCAGGGGATGTGTGGAAAGGTCTTTTTTCTGGAATTATTTGGGGTTTTTGTTTTTGGCTAAAACAAAAGGTAGCTCCATTGAGCTACTTGGATAATGAACATCTTTGGTCTGTAAGGAGAAACAAGTAATCCATGCACCTCTACTCCTAGAGTGCCTGGGAACAATGACAAAAGTGCTGAAAATCCTTGGTTGTCCATGTAAATGACATGGACTTTTATGCTTGTGCTATGTCACAAGTTTTACAATGAAAATGAGGATAAACCTTATATACTGTGATGTACCTAAATGTCTTTGGGATAGTTAAAAGAACACCTAATGTAGAGGGGAAAGAACTTTGCTAAAGTTGTCACCAGCTTGGGTAACTCAGTCCCTCTCTTTAAGCACCTGTCAAATGGAAGGGTTGAATTAAATGGCCATCAAGGTCCTTTTTGGTTCATATTCCATGAACCCTGTGTGATCCTTCTGCCTGAATTTTGGGGTGTGCTTTGTAAGGCTGTCACTGTCACAGATTTACCTACCTCTGATCCACTCTCTTGATCAGTCTTATGATCTCACTTGGAACTCTGACAATAATAACCACAATAATAAGAGTTAGTTTTTATATAGCACTCTAATGTTTTACAAATATCATATTGTTTTATCCTCATATAAAAACCCTCAAAGGTTTCTCATTTTACATATGAGGATATTGAGGTGGAAAAAGTGATGTGCTCAGAATCACACAGCTAGAAAGTATCTGAAGCCATATTTGAACTTCCTGACTCCATGTCCAACACTCCATCTACTATTTTCATGTATACTAGTAGTTAGCACTTTGAGATTTGTAAAACTCTTTACATATGAGATCTCATTGGATCCTTACAAGAACCCTGTGAAATAGGTGCTATTATTATCCCACTTTACAGATGGGAAAACTGGGACTGAGACAGGTTCAGTAACTTACCCAGTGTCACACAACTAGTTAGTTTCTGAAGCTGGATTCAGACTCAGATTTTTCTGATTCCAAGTCTGGTATCCTATCCACTATGTTATCTAGCTGCCATTCCCTAAGAATAATCATATGGCTCCTGGTCAGATCTGAGAAGCCTTTAAGGACACTTAGAACCCCTAAGGTCATTTACTAGTTCTCATGTGAATGAAGCATACAAACAACCTTCCCCCACCCTACTCCAGTCCCTTCTAAACCAACTGATCTCAAGGCCTTTCTCTGCCTTTTTGGATCATCCAAGCTAGGTTCTCCAGGCCTGAATGGTAATTCATAATAAATAGGTTCATTATTTTGTTTGTTCCACTTACTGCAACTCAGCTTGACATTTGAACTATTAATTGTCCTCTTTCAAATATTTTTACACTCATTGCCCTTTTAATGGTTCTCCTGAGTTCAGGGAGGAACCATCCTGCCCAACGTAAGCAGGCATGACTTTGTGAGGATTAGCACATTTCTGTATTTGGGCCAGCTTCTGCGTATAGCCTTGAACACAAAGATAATAGCTTTCCTTGGGATTTTTGAACCAGAGAAGGTCAAGCCTGCTCTTCTTTCCAAATCCTGGCTTTTCTTTAAAAAAAGAAACAAAATCCATCAGTGTTCTGTGTAATGATGACTAATCCGAGGCTTGAGTCATTTTACTCTTATTCGGTACAGATGTGTTCTAATGAATATGGCTATGAATATACTATGCATATGCTTGATATTCATGAACAAAAATGTCTTGTTTACATTCCTTCTCCCCCCCAAAAAAATTAGACTGCCTTCTGTGCCTTTTGAGAGTGTGAGAAAAGGGGGTAACTGGTTGAAGGTATCTAACGAGGTCAGATATAGCACCTCCATCATCCAAGGTGCCATATAAACCTATAAGGATACTACATGGTTTTCTATATTGTATTTAAAGGAGTTTTAGGTCATTGTGGGGCTAAATCTGAACAAGTGATATTCATTTCTTAATTGGACTCCACATATGTATCTGGGGATAACTGAATGTCTACCCAAGAGTCTGGGAATGGATGTCAGACCACTGGATTTACATCCCATTTTACCTGTTAACTGAGTGACCTCGGATAGATCACTTGATCTTGAGAAAAATTATTCTATTCCATTTCACTGAGAAAATGTGAGTATTAATGAGATCAATCTATATGGAAGAGATTGGTATCCTTAATTGTGAGGCTCCAGGAGCATGATTATTCAGTGAATTTCAATTATGCAGCAGTGACTGAAAAGCATGTAAAACTGAAACTATTCTCTGAAATATGGTGATTCCCCTGAGCCTAGCACAAGAACACCAGCCTTCTGAATACTCTAATCACATCTTGTGTCATCTGAGCTGTATCTGTGCATTTGTCCTTTCTGGCCATTGCAATAGTAAAACCACAGTATCCACACCAGCCTAGATGTACTGTGGAGCTAAGACTTGGCTTTTAGTTTTTGAATTCCCACTAATGCACTGAATAACCTTGGGTAAGCACCTTGCCTCTACAACTTTTAGTTTCTAAATATATATATATAAAAGAGAGGAGTTTTTAAAGACCCTTCTGGTTCCCCTTCCTAGAACCCTGTGGTATCTTTCTATCCTGAGCCATAAATGTGCTTTAACAGGATATCTTTGTCACAGGTATACTATTGTATAAGAAGGGGGAAAGGAAATAAGCATCCATTAAACACCTACTATGTGCCAGAACATTGTTCTAAGTGCTTTATAAATATTAACTCATTTTATCCTCACAATGCCCTATAAGTGAGTTTCTGTTATGATCTCCATTTTATAGTTAAGAAAACTAAAGGAGGCAGTGGTAAAGTGACTTATCCAGAGTCATACAGTTTAGTAAGTGCCTGAAACTGGATTTGAACTCAAAACTTCCAAACTTCAGTTCTAATGTTCTATCCACAGTGCTACTTAGCTGCCCATAAGGAAACTCAAAATGGATTCATCAGTATCTTGGCCTTGGGGCCTGTACTGCAATCGTTCCTGCAGTTTAAGTAAATAATTTAAATAAAACAAATCACTTTACTGGATACCTTCCATGTGTTCTATAAAGTCTAAACAGAAAGCAGAAATAGCAAGATGTTTCTTTGGTAATTTTGTAAAGTCTTTATGAGAATTAAAAAAAAACATACCTTAAAACTGAAAACCTGAATAGCCATCTATTTTGGCAGATTCATGCTGAAATGGCTTTTCTGGTTTGGCTGGTGTTTTATACAGAGAAAGTGCCAGCAGAACCCAAGGTGTACAATATAACATGACAATGAACAGTCCAAAAGAATCTATAATGGAATGCCATAGTGTGCTTATGATATTCACACATACATGATATAGTACATAGGAGATCAGAGCTCAGTAAAGACTGAAGGAATAAGCTCCTTGAAGACAGGGTCTTTTTTCCTAAATATCAGTATCCTCAAGGTCAGCAAAGCAGGTCCTTAATAAATGATTGTTCATTCATTAAACAAAAGTTCCATGAAGAAAACAGGATTTGAGCTGAGCCTTGAAGGATAAACAGAGTTTGTATATATGGAGGAGATACAGTGTGCCCAGGGTGAAGACAGAGACCAGGATAAGCATCCTTAGAGCCAGATTTGGGATATTTTAGTAACTAATCACTTTGGATAGACTACAAGAAAATCTACTGTATACTAAATCACACTACACAGCAAATATTGTAGGGAGGGGTCTGACATTCTCTGTTTTCCTTGTATCATTATCAGAGCTTGCTTGATAATAGGTGGGCCATATGGGTCCTAATGGAACCTAGAAACTAGACAGCTTCATCTAGGCATAGCTAGTGATCTAGGACCAGAAGTGGGTCCTAGAAGTAAATCAGAGGAGTCTAATGGCCAGCAATAGAGGTAAACATTGGGTCCAGGATGGTACTTAAGTCTATAGGCATGGGTTAAATGGTATAAGCAAGAGAAATGCCAGGACTGGGAACCAAGCCGTTTTCGCATCTTGTCACATTTTGCAAGGTCACAGGGGACAAAAATGAAATTTGCACTTTGCAGATTTTGCTGGATACAATCTTCAGAGCATTACCCATTATTGCAAATGCTTAAGGGGCCTCAGATTGGTTTGTCTTGCTCTCCCAACATTGCTGTTATAGTGATGCTCAAAGCAGTTGACTTAAACTCAGGAAAAATGTTTATTAAAAAAAATTTTAAGCAAATCTATCTATAAGCACCTGAATGAATGTCCTTAGAACAAGGTTAGGAGTTGTTGAGGGGGTTTTTGTTTGTTTTTTTAATAGTTAACATATATACAGTGTTGAACTTGAAAGCTGCTGCATTCCTAATCTTTCCTGCAGCTAACATAGCTCCTAATGGATAAAGCAGCTGTCTTATTGCTAGACAGATGCATACAGAATGCCATTAGCCTGGCAGATTTTTCTCCCCTAACTGCATTGCTTTGTAATTTGCTCCCATATTGGTTGAAAATGACTTAAGCATTTTGTGAAAAGTCTAGACATTTTCCCAGTCAACTTGTATTAAAGCCATAATCTGAACTCTCTTCCACAACAATCCAAATGATAGCAGGAATTTTGCCATCTCAGTCAGTTCCCATCAGCTTGAAAGGTTTTGAAGAAGCTTTAGTTTTCTACTGATGTGAACTTTCCCATGGATTGGTGTGACAATGAATGATTGCATTCATATAATACTAAATGCCAAATTAATGAAGTTCCACGCAGCAGACGGCATAATTTAATAAAAGTGCTGTGATAGGGCTGGCGATAAGCAGAGGACACCACACAAAAAGCCCTGTAGGAACAGGCAGAATTGTCCTTCCCAATGACATTGATAACAGGTTACCACATAACTATGCAGCTACCAGGAGGTGATTAGCCTGAACTTGAGCTGTGTTTTTAGTTTTCTTCGTTGTTGAATGGGTTTTAAGTTTCAAGTCCCAAATGTATTGGATCATTGCCTACTAGTGGCATATATGAATATGAACATATATTACAAATGCTTGTGTATATGTATAAATGCATATATATGACATCTCAAGTCTGCTTTTTTGAACTACTTTGAATTTCTTTTTAACTCTTTGCCAATGTCAATTACACAAATTGTCTATATAAAAATGCACCAGACTATTGGCCAGTGAACTATTATCTAGTCTTCCTGGCTTTTCCAAGCCAGAAGGTTAGCTTAGAAGGATTGCGTTATGCTCAATTATCCATTTTGGCCAAGAGAAAGTGTTAGGGTCTAGAGGTCTCCGATGAAATAGTCTGTGCTCTTGAGAGAGCTAATATTCTACCAGGGTTAAGAGTGGGGAGATAGAACCTATGTGGAAAAAAATGCTGAGTTATAGAAGGTAATTTCAAGAAGAAAGGCACAGTAACTGGGATTGAGGGATCCCGAAAAGCCTTGGGTAGAAGGTGATACCGAAGCTGTTGTTTGAAAGAAACTAAGGATCCTGGGAGGTGGGTTCAAGAAGGGAGAGCATCCCAGACATGAAGAACCATCTTTAAAAAGGCAGAGAGACAAAAGGTGAAATGTGAGAGATGGGGAATAGTGAGCAGACTGATTTCATTAGAACAGAGAGGGAATAACATGAAATAAACCCAGAAAGCTATTTGGGGACCACATAGTGGAGAGCTTTGGGTTGTTACTCCTATTTCATCTGAGAAGACTGACAGGAGATTGAAGCAAGTGCAATCGAGTCACTTAGTCCTGATCATGCTCTCCCTGTCCTATTCCCTAGTACTATTTGGTTGTCTAATTTATGAATCAATTTCTCTCGCTCCTGCCTGGGGAGGAAATCTGTTCTCAGTGTTTGTGTTCATGTGTCCTCTTTGTCTCTTGTCATGCTAATGGTGTCTATTATTCACCCAGGTTTGGTACATGGATGGCTATCACAACAATCGGTTTGTCCGAGAGTACAAATCCATGATTGATTTTATGAATACAGACAATTTCACCTCCCATCGCCTCCCTCACCCTTGGTCAGGGACAGGGCAGGTGGTCTACAATGGGTCTATTTATTTCAATAAATTCCAAAGTCACATCATCATCAGGTTTGACCTGAAAACAGAATTAATCCTCAAGACCCGAAGCCTGGATTATGCCGGCTACAACAACATGTACCATTATGCCTGGGGAGGCCATTCGGACATTGACCTCATGGTGGATGAGAATGGACTGTGGGCCGTCTACGCCACCAACCAGAACGCGGGGAACATAGTGATCAGCAAGTTGGACCCCAACACGCTGCAGATCCTGCAGACGTGGAACACCAGCTACCCAAAGCGCAGCGCTGGCGAGGCCTTCATCATCTGCGGCACCCTCTACGTCACCAATGGCTACTCTGGAGGCACCAAGGTCCACTATGCGTACCAGACCAACGCCTCCACCTACGAGTACATCGACATCCCTTTCCAGAACAAATACTCCCACATTTCCATGTTGGATTACAACCCCAAAGACCGGGCCCTCTATGCTTGGAACAACGGGCACCAGACCCTGTACAATGTCACCCTCTTCCACGTCATCCGGTCTGACGAGTTATAGGGCCCGCAGGGCACTGGTTTCAGGGCAAAGTCCTAACCCACAAGAAAACTCCTATCAAACAACTGCCAAAATAATTCTAACAATAAGTAATAATAACTTTAAAGAATCATCAGCAGCGTGGATTAATATGACGTTAGAGTGGCAAACGTTACCTCTGTGTTTCTAGACTACGGGCCTGCCGTAGACTTCAGAAGAAAACCACACATTTGCAGCTGGAACTGCGGTCAAAAGGTTTCCCCGTCTCCCTTGTGCCCTTCTAGCCAACTCTTACCCTGTTGGAAGGCAATGACTGTTGGATAACTCTCTTTGGAGAACGATCCCTCTGTCTGGATTGCATGGACTTTTTCTTAGATCATGGTCAACTTTGATGGATGTGATTTTTGTGTCTAAGTGAGAGAGAACCCCAGGGGCCAAACGAGGTGTCTGGTGAGACTAACTTGGGTTAGTTTTCCTTGCATTCCATTGCAGCTACGTCTCTCGACTGTGTTTTTGTCTCTTAGATTAACTGTGCTGAGACCCAAGGTAGCTACTGGATCTTTGTCTTAGTACTTATTAAACCCAATGGTTGGAGTATGTATTCTGAACAGTTGTTGTACCCATATTGTTTGAAATTATGTATTCAGCAAATATATTGTATAATGTATGTCTGTTACTTACCAGAGGTGGCAACTTTGTCTGTTCAGTTTATGCAATGAATGTTGTAAATGCAATGCTGTAGTTTGGGTTAATAAATGATGGTTTTGTTTCTAAAACGAAAAAAAAATTCAGTGTTTACCCTTATACCCAATTAACTGAGTTCATGTTGCTAATAACTGAAAGAAATGATTCTCTCCTTGTTATAGTATCTAAAAAGCATAGCCATTGATAAGAGAGGCTTTCAGGAACCTGGAGTTTCTAGGAAGAAGTTTTGAGAGTGCAACATTGTGAAGGAAGCTACATTTTTTTCTAAAAGAGGAAAGCTTTGTACTACCCATAGCTAACTAAGAAACAATAAAATATTAGGAGATGTTCTGGTTTTCCTTGTTGTAATTCCTGAGGGGAGGGATTTGAAAGTAAGCTATCTTCCAGAATCACTCTCAGATTCTGTGATCTTATGGAAGTCATTTGACCCTCTGCCTCTTCCTCCCCACCCTTAACTCCTCACATCTGGGTTCACTGAAGCTGGGCTATAAGTGGCTTTCTCCTTTTTTGATTCTGCCATGACTATTAAAGCATTTCTAAGTCCTTTTCTTTTTAAATATAATTACCGATCTGCCAGAAGGTAGTTTTGTCTATTCTTCCCCTAATCAATCACTTAGAGAAAAATGACTCAGCAGTTACAAACATGAGAAGACTTGGCAGAAGCTCCATACTGCTCAATGCTACCTGAATCCACCTGAAGTCTGTTCCAATGGATCATGTTATGTCAGCCTGAGCAATCTGATATCAGAATCTAGGGACCCTAGAAGATCACATAATCCAACCAAAAACACAAATCTTATTTAGAATATCCAGGAAAAGTGTTCCTCCTCCAGCTTCCAGTGACATTACTCTAAAGGTAGAGAACTCACTCTTTGTGGACAGGTCTCATTTGGAAGTTTTTCCTTATATTTAACTGAAATCCATCTTACTATAACTTTCACTAATTCCTAGTTTCTCTTCTCCTTTTCATCACCATGATCACAGCTTCTGCTTGTTGCCTTTGCTCACCAGTATGCATTGTAACTGGATTTCCTGCCTCCAGTTTGCCATCTCTCTGACCCATCCTTAATACTTATGACATCAAATTCAAATAGAAATGTAGACAACAGCCATACATAAGAATCCCTGCAATCTACAAATAGTTTTAAAATGAAATGTTATGTTTTGTTTTATTTTGTTAATTATTTCTCAATTACATCTTAATATGTTTGAACCACACATAGGAGAGTTGTGAACCACATGTGGCCCTTGCTTTATTCATTTACTTTAAACAGTTGCCTGATTTCACTATTCCTAGTTCTGTCCTTAAGCACCAAAAAGAATCATGATAACCCATATCCAGGGATTTCTGTAGTTATGTTCACCATATGGTTATCTTTGTTTGACAGAGTTCTTCAAAGTAACAAAAAGTCTGTAGTAAAAGAATTACAGTCCAAATTCAAATGAACATTTATTAAGTATTTATGAAGACTTGTGGTAGGTGTTTCCAATAAAAACATAAATACACATAGACCTTTGTCTCAGAGAGCTTGAAATTTAACTTGAACATATAGACAGACATTCATAACACAAGACAAATGTTACAGCTAAGTAATATGAAAGAAAAATTGAGGAAGATGAGATCACTTACAGAGGGAAGAAGAAGTCATAGAATGTTTTATAGATGAGAGTTGTTGAGCTAGGAAGAAAGGGAATTCAGTGGGTGGGATTGGGTGGTAGGGAGTCCATCCTGGACATAAAATGTGAGCAAAGACAATGAGACAGAAAGGGAAGGTTAAAATAAGGGAATGGGGTGGGTGGGATAAGGCAGAAAATGTAGATTGGAATTAAGTCTTGAATCCAATTTTCAGGAAGTTTATGTTATTTCATAGCCAATGGGATGTCATTAAAAGATATTGACTAGAATGATGAGATGAGGCAGTTGTGTAAAGTAGAAAGGTCAAGCATATAGGCCACAGACCACATGCAGCTCCACAACAGGCCTGAGTGTGGCCCAAACTAGATTAAACTACAACTGGGAAGTAATTAATGAAATAAATTAAAATAAAATAAAACATAGATAATAATACATTTTAAAACTAAGTCAGTGTATAGCTTATAGGGATCCTTATATCTGGTAGGGACCCCCATTTCTGTTTGAATTTGACACTTAAGGATAAGTTAGAGAATTGATAAACTGGAGGCAGGGAAGTCAGTTAATATGTACTAGTAAGCAGTGGCAAGAACTTAAGCTGAGGTGATGGTCATGGGCATGGAAGCAGAAAAACTAGAGAGATTCATACTAATTCCAGTTCATCCCACTTCAGTAAGATGAGTTCTGAGGACACTTATTTAGCTCTGGCAGCATGAATTACTGCTGCTAAATATCCAAACCAATCAGGAATAGGAATCATTGAAAGCAGATGGATTGCCTCATCTGATTCCATGGCAGAGACTCTCATAATGTCTTTGAGAGCTTCTACAAAAGGAGGCATTAGCTGGAAAATAGGAAAATATGAAGAAAGGGTCAGAAACCAAAGAGAAACCTGTGAATTTCTGAAATGTGGTTTGGACATAATGACTGAGTAATCTTTTCCCCTAGGGAAAAGAAAGGTTATTCACAGAGAGAAGCAGTTACCCTTATTGCTGAGAACTTTTTGGGATCCTTGAGAATAAGGACACTTTCATTTATAACCCCACACATACCCAGTATAGTAAAAATTTAACAAAGTTTGCTGATTAATTAATTGATTTGTGGCTATTCTATTCTGAATAAGACTGGTGAAAATGACTCTTTTGGGAAAGAGACAGAAAAAACTGAAAAAAAAATAAATTTTAAAAACAAGTAATTAACCTTCAAAAGCACTCTTCCCTTGGAAATCCCAAAACTCTTACAACACCATTTCTCCATATCCTGGACAATTTCCTCAACCTTGCTGCCTGTCTAGACTGTTTTTGCTCTTTTATTTGTGTCTCAATCTTTCTCTCTTTTTTGGACCTCCTTTCCAAATTTCCTTTCTCCGATGCTTATTTCCATATCACTCTCTTGCTTTCATTTTTGTATTTTTCTTGGTAGCACAAAATGGATGCCCATCCAAGCTCATTAGACAAAAGCTTCAAAGATGCCTTGCACTTTCAATTCCTAGTCTGACCTACATTAATGCTTCCAGCAGTGAACTCAGAGAGCCTAAAGCAGATGATATTAAGAGGAAGAGGGGGAGAAGGGGGAACCAAAAGGAAAAAGTCTCCTAACCCCTTAATTAGTGCCTCATTAGTGAAAAGCTATGCATTAGAAAATAACAATGCTGCTGCACTGTGTGCTGAAGCTCCAATTAAAACTTTGGTGCTCTATGGACATTTCCATACATTTCTGTTTACAAATTATCCCAAAAGGAGACCAGAACATAAGTTTTCCTTCACCGGAGAGAACTGCTGTGGACTCTGGTTATTAAAATCAAATCCTGAGTTTAAGAAGTCATAAGGCATGTGTTTAAAGCCTCTCATTTGGGGCCCAGCATGATAGGGATCAGTCTAAGGAGACACCAGGAGGCAAGCATTGTATGTGAGTAATTATATGCTGATTCTGAAACAATTTTTTCCCTTTACACAGTCAAAACCAATATATAAATAACTGTTAAACTGAAAAGACTAAATAATGGTCTGATGAGTACAGGATGGAAATTTGTGTAAGGATTTTTTAGGGGCAAAAAAAAATCCACTATGCTGTTGAACACACACACACACACACACACACAGAGTTATTACAGAAATTACATGATAAACTGGAGGCAGGGAAGTCAGTTAACATGTACTAGTAAGCAGTGGCAAGAATTTAAGCTGAAGTGATGGTCATAGGGATGGGAGCAGAGAAACTAGAGAGATTCATGCCAACTCCAGTTGATCCCACTTCAGTACAGTACAGGAAGAAATTTGCCTACTCCTATGTCTCCAAGATTTCAAGAGCCAACAGACTGACTGATGATAGAAAGGCTGAGTCAATTCATTGTCTTATTTAAAAGTTTGCCCCCAAATCAAAGTTCAACTGTTTTCTAGACTGTCTAAAGCCAGAATTTTAAGTTTAGAACACACAATGAGAGCCTCCATTTGGATTCAGAAATGTTTTTCTTCTCCTAAGGATATGATCTCAGTGCAAATATCTCCTAGTAAAAAGGGAACAGAAGACAATTTAGGACAGTTATCGAATTAGAGAGGCTCCAGAAGAAAGATAAATACAAAGATGATCAAGGGACAGAGAAGTGTCTGCACAGTGCCTGATGCATAAGTGCTTAGTAAATGTTTGTTGATTGATTTCCATGTGAAGAGAAACCCAAATAAGGAGGACTCTAGTCTGGAAAGGCTAGCAAGATTTATGAAATTATTCAATATGTGATAAGATAAAAACAAATTTATTCACAAAATCTTTGAGAATTTGAACAATGAAGAAATCCTAGTGAGGAAAATATCTTCTCCCTAAGCAAATCAAGAAATGTTCTGCAATGTAGTCTTAGGGAATTATTTGGGATACTGACTGTTTAAATTCTGTCCCAGGATGACCAATCAATCAGTAGATGTCAGAGGTGAGACTTGAGTTGAAACTATTCCTGAAGCTCTCTTTTTCTTTTCTCCTCTCTCCTTTCTCTCCTCTCTGTCTCTGTCTCTTTCTCTTTGTTTCTGTCTTTCTCTGTTTTTATCTCTGTCTCTGTCTCTTTGTGTCTCTCTGTGTCTGTCTGTCTCTGTCTCTGTGTCTGTCTGTCTCTGTCTCTGTTTCTGTCTGTCTCTGTTTCTCTCTCTCTTTCATTTTGCTGTGGAGAGTGCTGGACCTGCAGTCACAAGTTTAATTTCAGCTTCAGACCAAGGTAGTACTGACCAAGTACTCAGGGTAGCCCTGACCAAGTCATAAATCTGCCTGCCTCAGTTTCTTCATCTGTAAAGTGGGGTTGACAATAGTACTTACTTTCCAGGGTTCTTATGAAGATAAAATGAGATAATATTTATAAAGTGTTTCACAAACTTTAAAATCTTATGCAAATGTTAACAATTATTACCATTGCTTCTTATTTTTTTACTAGATGTCTGTACTTGAAAAAAAAAAAGAAAGAAAGAAACACAGCTCTAGCCATCTTCTGTCTCCCACAAATGAGGCCAAAGGGATGAAAGGTATTATGTAAAGTGACCCCTGCCTTTCCTGTTCTGTGAATTATATAGCTCTGGATTGAAGTGTGTCCTTTATATTTCTGTGTACAGACTAGTGAATCATCTGCTTTTTCTTTCCCAGATGAGCAAAGAGAATAGGGCCATTAGAATAGTATGTCAGAGCTGCTGGTGTCAAGAGCTGTTCTTCCAACAATAAGATACTGATGAGTCAGTGTTGCTGGGTCATACTTTGCTAGGTGGGTTATATATCTCATTCTCAAGTGGCTCAGTCTTCACCAGGACTCTGATCATTGGGAAACCAAGCCATATCAAAAAGATTATGAAACTAATACTGATTTAGTATGGAGTAATAACTCCCCTCTCTCTAGTACATTCAAATTTACAAAACATTTCCATCTAAATAACTTTCATGTTAGCTGTGAAGATATTGTTATACCCATTTAATAGATATTAAGACTGAGCCTTAAAGAGGTTAAAATTTTTACCTGTCTCACAGCTAGTGTATGTTGAAACTACTAATAATAATATCTAGCACTTAGGTAGTCTTTTGAAGTTTGCAAAGCTCTTTACATATGTTCAGCTCACCTGTCTTCATACTCTTACCAGGATAATATCCTTGCCTAACTTTGTCTTTTAAACCTCTGGGAACAATAGGACAGGAAAATGAGTCTGATGTGAGAAATTAATTCTGTAGCTTGAGGTAGGAGTCAAGGAACTAAGAACTCCTTTTGATCCTTATATTTTGTTGTTGTTTAATCGTTTTTTAAGTTGTATCTAACTCTCTGTGACCCCATTTGGGGTTTTCCTGGCAGAGAAACTGGAATGATTTGCCATTTCCTTCACCAGCTCATTTTACAGATGAGGAAACTGAGGCAAACAGGGTTAAGTGACTTGACCAGGGTCACATAGTTAGTAAGTGAATTCAGGTCCTCCTGATGCCAGAGCCAGCACTCTATCCACTATGCCACTTAGCTGCCTCAATCCCTAACATAGACTTTGCATATAACTCTTTCTTCCTACTCTGTGCTAAACCTAGTAAAAAAAAAAATACCCCCTAACTTTACAACAAATACCTGCCATCCTGATGGAGAGCATTGCAATCCTGGTCCCACTAAACCAAAACCTTCACCAAAACATTCCCCAACTCTGAAGACAAATACCTCACCCTAATGAAAATTCCATAATTCCACCCATTAATACTTTCACTGACAACAAAGACCTTTCCAACCCAAACCAAACACCTTTCCTACCTTGATAACCTAATTGCTTAATCTTTGCCTAACACAAATTAATTCATATATACCTTTTACATCCTCATCTGTGCATTTATTTTGTCCTCTGTACCCACTAGAAAGTAATTTCCTTGAGGAGAGAAACTACTTTGTTTTTTGTCTTTATATTCTTAACACCTACAATATGTGGCACAGAGTAGGTACTTAATAAATGCTGGTTTAATTTAATTGGTCAAGAACTCCCAATCCTGCCCAAGGGCCCTTTGCAATCATGACCATAACCCTGACTACAGACATGCTAATTTTTACCAAGACCTTCTTCACTTCTGACCCTAAGACCCTCCCAATCCTGACCACGACCCTTTTAATTCTGGCCACAACCAACCACCAAACCTAAGACTTCCATTGCTAGCCACAATCTTGCACTTTGGTATCACTTTAAGAAGAAGCAGACTGGTGAATTGGATGAACCCCTGGATTTGGAGTCAGAGGAAGTGGGTTCATATCCTAGCTCTTCTAAACACTACCCTTCTAATTATGCCAGATCCCTGTAGCCAGTATCCGTGCAAGGACTGACCTATGGCATCAGATGGATGCAGATGGTACCTCATCCAGAATCCATGGTACTCTGAAGCTTGATCCAGTTCCACAGGTGAGCTAGGTTCTCTCATATCCTGCTGCAGCTTACTATCCCTTCCAAATATGTAAGGATGAGTGGCAGAGAGCAGAGCATCCCCACCGCCATTTTGCTTATTCTTTGGTCCTTTCATTCACATTTCCATGATTTGTGGGAAATGTTTAAATAAAGATTGATGCTGCTTCTCTTGCTTTCAGATGGCTTTCCTTTGGATTAATGTTAGTTACAAAAAGATTTATATATATATATATATATATATATATATATATATATATATATATACATATATATATAAAGTCCTGTCCATAGAGTGCTGGAGTTAGACTCCATGTGGAACTCCCATCATTATGTTCAGCTGCCTGCTCACAAACTGCTTTGAGGTTCTTTGACATTAGCTGACTGGCCTGCTACTGGGCTCAGAGAGCCCTTGGTATTTCTTTGGTCTGAAATATCCCTTGAGGTCCATTCAACTTGAACAAAATCCCATTCTAAGCTCTTGTCTATGAAGACCCCTCAAGTTGCCTTACTTGTTATTCTGGCTGGCGGCATGAGCCAATGCCAGGATCCACAATCCTTAGGTTTTCCTCAGATCCCAGTTCCCAAAAGGGCAGTTGTTACCTCTTGTAGCCTTAAAAATGCTGCTTATTATTTAGGCTGAATTGTGTTGTTTTATGATACAAATTTGGGGAAGGCATATTGTAGGATATTCTTCTTTAGGAGAACAGAACAGATTCACCTGTTTGTCTTCTTGAGTGTCTTAAATTAAATCTTCCCTTTTGAAAAGAGAGTCAGTTTATGTTGTGTTACCCAAACTATTATTCTTGCCATGGGGGTTAAAAAGAGTCAGACAGAACTGAATGACTAAATAACAACAAGTTACTCCAAAGATACCTTAATGAGAAAGATCTTTCACTGTGGATCTGAAAGCTGTGTAATTGAAAACTGTATGCATGTTGCAGAGAAATTATTAAATAGGAGATTTTGTCCTGAGGTCCTAAGCATATTCTAAGAATTTTGCTGTAAATGCCTTCAGGCTTTGTGAGGTGACAATATTCTTTAATGCAAGACCTAACTTAAGGTAGTGATTTAAAATACTATTACACTGATCCAGAAAAGAAAGCAAGAACTTAAGTTTTTGAAATTATATTTTTACTGATTATGTATATTTATATTTCACCCTAATTTGTAAACATATCCCTCACCCCCCAAAAAATCCATTGTAACAAAAATTTTAAAAAGAAAGAAAGAAAAGCATTTCAGTAAACTCAATCAACTTTTAAACAGTATATGCAGTATTTCACAGCTTTCTTTACAAAGAGGAAAGGGAAATTGTGTTTTCCAATTTTTCTCTGTAGTCAGATTTAATCATAATAATCACATGGTGTTAATTTTTTTTCCTTTACAATTCCAATGTTATTGCTTATATTATTCTTATAATTATATTATATTATAATTATTATATAATTATATTGTTTATATTATTCTGACTTTACTCGGTATCATCTTACCTGTCTTCCCATGCTTTTTCTGAATTTTTCATATTCATCATTTCTTACAATTATTCCATTACTTCCACACTCCACAATTTCGTGATTCCTTAACTGATGAGCATCTGTTTTACTTCCAGTTCTTTGCTATAGCTAGTATTTAAAATGCTAGTATTGAATATTTGTTTATATATAGTAGCTTTCTTTCTGTCTTTAACTTCCTTCCAATGTGTTCCTAGAAATGGAATCTCTTAGGTCACTTTGACCCAAAGACAGATATTTTTGTCACTTTTTAAAGACATAATTTCAAACTGAAAAAGGTTCATTTAATAATGTTCTTTTTTGCATCTTATTCTATAATAATGATTCTGTGCTTCAATTGTTCTGTGATCTCATTGGTGTAAATATTTCTTCCACTTCTTGCAGAAGACAAGCAATCCACCCATTCTTTCTCCTGTACCACTGTTACCATATCTTTTCCTAAGTATTCCATACAGAATCTATCCACTGTAGTAGAGGCTTTGCTCTGCATTTTTCATATATTGTTAATACCAGTGCAAAATTTCACTTATTCATTTATTTTCACTCATTCTTGACTGGATCACTTCTTTATCTGGTCATATACATACATACATACATATATATATACACATATATATATAATGAGGTCTTTCATGATACTTCTTGTGCATGTCATTGCTAGTAAACTGCTTGAGCCTGCTTAAACCCACTCCACAGACATTTCATTGTTCTTTATGACATCTAAAATTTTATTCTGAAATTGTGATGTTCCATGATTTGTAACAAGATAGCACTACAGAAAGAGCACTTGTATTAAAAAGTTGAGTTTTGGCAACAGGAAGCAACTTGGGATCACTGAGAACACTGCTCAATTTCCCCAAAACAATCCAGGTTGTCTCTACCTCCTATTCAATTCATTGTCTGCCATGCTTGTCCAAAAGAAGTGTAGTGATGGATTAGTTCAACATCCTGCCAATACAACTGCCTGTCACAGGCTAGACAATATTTATTCTTCATAGACTTGTTTGTTCCTGTGTAGATTACTAGGTTGATATCTTCTTAATGACTATAGGTCTCACTGAGAAGGTTCTATAGTGTTCTAGAGTCATCCTTGAAGTTCCATTTCTCTTTACCCTTTCATGTTCATTCAGCTACCAAGTAATTTTGATGCTACCTCCACCCCCTTTTCTTCATTCATATGATCACTCCCCTCCCCTCCAATTTAGATTCTAATTTCCTTTTGCTTGGACAGTTTTAAAACCTTCCAACTGGACTGGTTAATTCTACTTTCTCTCTTTTTTTCTCCACCTTCCATATAGCCACCAAAATAATTTTCCTAAAGCATGGGTCTGACTATGTAATTTTTCCCCTTATCACCACAGCTCCAGACAAATAGTTCCCTATTGCTTCTAGAATAAAATATACATTCCTCTTCTTCAAAGCTCTTCATGATTGAACTTTAATCCCATATCTATTTCATATTATTTTGTATTCAAGCCAAATTGGCCTATTTGCTATTCAATGAATTCCATACTCTGTCTCTATCTTCTTTGCTTTAACACAAGACTGTTCCTTATGCTTGAAATGTACTTCCTCCATGCCTTTATCTATTAGTCTCCCTAGCTACCTTCAAGGCTCAGTTCATATGCAACGTCCTCCATGAAGTCTTTCCTGATTCCATTGTTAGCAACTTACTACCTCCTCAATTAATCTTGTAAAAAAAACAAGAAGAAAGAAAAAACATGGTATAAAGGAAGCATAACCATGATTTGGTTATTTTTTCTCAACAGAGACATTTGTTTGATGGGTAATATGTAAGATAGTAGGAAAAGAACTGCATTGGAAATCAGAAAGAAAGGGTTCATATCTCAGTTCTTCTGTTGCTTACTTTTTCCTCTATCATGGAAAGACCCTCTTTGAGGACCCATTTTTTTCCTCTCTAAAATGAATGAGTTGGACTGCCTGGTCTCCCTTCTAGGTCCCTTTCAACTGGAAACCTTATGATTATCTGAAGTTTGCTGTAAGATATCTCAGCAACTTCTCCAAAGTTTCCCCTAAAGACAGGAAGTCTAAAGCTTCACCCCTCCTGGGACCTTATTCTTGCTTCCTGTGCCTTAAAGCCCCAAGGAGGAGGTCCACAACAAGAGCTGCTCGTCACTGATGCTGTGAAAAGAAAGAGCAATTTCCTTATTGATCGCTTTCCTCCTGCTAACAGCTTGAAAATAAGAATGATGTTGTGGCTGTATGTGGCTCAGTGCTCCAATTTTGTTCATTTAATTCACAGGTTATTCCTCTTCTCCTTTTGTTTCTATCTCTTTTTCTCCAGGGTCCCCTTAGTTCAAGGACATTAGTGTTCAGTATCAAGATAGACTAAAAACAATTTTCTTTTGTTCTCTGCCCAAATCTGTGTTTGTAGACCTTATGACTACCCCCCAGACAAAAGAGACACTGCAAAAAGGGGGCTGTCTATGTGCCAATTTCTGAAATTTACCATTTACCAATTACCTTTTTACTTGGGCACCGTCTCCTTTAATTAAACGTTAAAGGCTTTCTTATCAGCATGGGAGCCCATTTCCCTCACTTAGAGCCATCTCCTTTTCCCCCTAAATTGGCTGTGGCATGCCATAATAAAAGAGAAAAACTACGGCTTCATCGGGTCATTCAGAGGAACTGACATTAACTCGGGAAGGTCCTCTCTGAAAGGAGGCATTCAATTAAACTTTATTGCAGCTCAGCAACTTGAGGCCATGCGTGTGAATCTCAATAGCTGGGCTGAGATTTTAAAATTGCAGCGGAACTCATCATTTTTGCAGGGTTCTGACTCTGGAGAAGGGGTTCTATCTGTGCTTATGATGGGAAACCTGGTTTCCAAAAATACATTTGCTGGAGGATTCCAGATGAGGTTTTAAAAATATAAATTCAAGATGTCAGCATAGAATAATGAAAAGAGCATTATATATATATATAGTCAGGGGAGCTGGATTCAAAGTCTGGTTCTTCTATTTTAAAATGGGTGTGTCCTTGGGCAAATAATTCACTTTCTATGAGCATTAGTTTCCTTATCTGTAAAACAAATTAAACCAAAATTAGATCAAACTAAATATTTCTTCCAATTTTATATCCTGTGAAACTTATGTGGTACCAAAATCAGGGAGTCAGAGCAAGGACAGGAAAACTAAGTGTCTTGCTAATAATAGTCCTGAAGAGTGTCTTTAGATCATCTCAACTATTGGAAACAAATAAAAACAGGAAAAGTCTAGGCTTCTGGGTTGGTGTTTAGAATAACCCACTCTGACAATAGAATCAAAGCAATTCCTTGGGATTCTAGTACCTAGGTCATATTGATTTGGTAAGGGGATGAGGAGGAATAGATGGATCACTGTCCAAAGACCTGGGGTCATCTGGGAAATAAATTGCCCCTTTATCTGGATTGGATAGGGTGTAGAGAAGTGCATTATATGTGTCCTGTCTGTAGAGTCTCTGAGCCTTGAAGTTTCTCCTGCTTCAGATAAAACATACAGAGAAATCCTTGAAGGTCTCCCTCTCAGTGGAAACCCCTTTAACTATGAAAGCTTTCTCTCTCTCAGAGTAATTTTATTTTCTATCACTGGAGGGTCTTAAGATACTCTTCCTTTTCCAGAGTGGATCTTTTTGTGGTATCCCTGAAAGTACCTCTCTCTCTAGGTAGAAGGATCCAGAGGAGACTCCCTCCTCAGAAAAGTGAAACCCCAAAAATCTGTATCTCTTTGGGTACAAAATTGCCAAGTACACCATGCCCACTCATCTGAAAGTGCCTACTGAAGTATAATGCAAAAAACATTTATAATGTGCCTACTACATGTCAGGTACTGTAATAGTAGGCAACAAAGATACAAAACCAAAATAGACTCTGCCCTTAAGCAACTTATATATTATTGGGGAAAACCTACATGGACACAAATGAGAAAATATAAAATACTCACAAGAAAAACAAAGTAACTGAGGGGAAGGAGGAAGAGAGGCAATGAGCGGAATCAGGAGAAGCAAAAAAGGCCTCTTGTATGATGTGGCCCTTGAACCAATCTGTGAAGAGAGTTAGGGATTCCAAGATACAGAATAACCCAATTTGGTGAGGGTGAGTAGGAAGCAATGGGAAATCAATCCAGAAACATAGATTGGACTCAGATTGTGAAGAACCTTAAGTACTGAATTGGGGCAGGGGGCGGAAGTGGGGATAGGTTGTATTTTATCTCAGATTCAATATGGAGCCTCTGAAGTTTCTTGAAAAAGGGGACAATATGGTAATACCAGTTCTTTGGAAATAATTACTTTTGTATCTTTGTCGATGGGGAGTTGGTGAAGAGAGATCCTAAAAGCAGGAGCCAATTAGGCGGCTATAACTTTTTAGGTAAAGGTAATAAAGGCCCAAATTAGGGGGCAGCTAGGTGAATAGAGAGAAGGGATGGATGTGAGAGATGATTTAGAAGTATAATTGACAAAATTTGGCAACTGTTTGGGAGATGAGTGAAAGTAAAAAGTCAAAAATAACTGAGGATACAAGTCTGAATGACTGGAAAAATGGAGATATCTATGGATGAGGAGTGAGTTTAGGGGAAAAGATAATGCTTTATGTGAAGAAGAAGAAGAAGAAGAAGAAGAAGAAGAAGAAGAAGAAGAAGAAGA
>JAJPUD010005021.1:0-87056 GCA_023553655.1 Myrmecobius fasciatus | reverse complement strand
GAAGAAGAAGAAGAAGAAGAAGAAGAAGAAGAAGAAGAAGAAGAAGAGGAAGAAGAAGAGGAAGAAGAAGAAAAGAGAGGAGGGATGGAGACAGGAAGGAAGGAAGGAGGGAGGAAGGAAAGAAAAGAGGGATGGAGGAAAGGAGGAAGAAAGGAAGGGAGGGAAGGAAGACAGGGAGGAAAGAAAGAAGAGAGGAATGGAAGAAATGAGGAAGGAAGGGAGGGAGAAAAGGAAGGCGAGGAAGAAGGGAGGAAAGAAAAGAGGGATGGAGGGAAAGAGAGAGGGAAAGAGAAAGGCAGGGAGGGAAGAAGGAAAGGAAGGACACATGGGGTAGATAAATAGGAAGACAGATAAACCCATGCAAGCTGATAAAATCAGTAAGAGCATGTAGAGAAGTAAGAGAAGATAGTCCAGGAATGAGACCTGGGGGACATCCACACATAGAAGAAGGTGAAACATGGTTGATAATTTTTCAAAGGAAACTAAGAAAGATCCGTCCAATAGGTAGCAGAAGAACAAGTAGACAAAATGTCATGAAAACCTGGGGAGAACAGAATATCCATAAGCAAATGTCAAATCCTCCAGAAAGATAGAGAAATATAAGAATTCAGAAAAGATTATTAAATTTAGTTACCAGTAGATAATTGGTGACCTTGCAGAAAACCATTTCAGTCAAGTGACAGAGTCAGAAGCCAAATTTGCAAAGAATCCAGAAGAGCAGTGAGGAAATAGGGAGCTTTGTGTTTGGTTGGTTTGGTTGGTTATCTCATACACACTTCATTCTCTAGTCTTACACTACCATTACTTTGGTGCAATCCCTCCCTCACACCTGGATTATTAAACTAGTTTAATGGTGAGTCTTCCTGCCTCATCTCTCTCCTCTCCAGTAAATCCTCCATTCAGCCACCAAAGTGATCTTCCTAAAGCACAAGTCTAACTATGACTTAGTTTGACTATACCCATAATCAATCAATTGCATTGGCTCCCTATCATCCCCAGAACCAAATCTAAAATCTTTTCAAATAATATTCTCAAATATTTAATATGATTGTATATGTATAACCTATATCAGATTGCTTGCTATCTTGGGGAGGGCTAGGATGGAAGGAGAAAAAATGGAAATCAAAATATTATAAAAGTAAATGTTGAAAACTATCTTCATGTAATTGGAAAAAATAATTGAATGGAAAAAACAGATCAAAGAAAGAGAAGATTCAAAAAAAGAATAATATTCTCAGAATAATGTTTTAAAATGCATTGAGGATATGTAGGACTCAAAGGAAGCCAATTATAAGGAAATAGAGTTACCAAAATATTTTTTAACAGTTCATGTACTCATGAACCTCTGATCTAAATAGACAAGCTGAACCTCAAAGGAGGAGAGTTTACCTGATAGCAGCAGAAAAGTCTATAAATCATAGTGGAGATCAAGTATTCCAGCTCCTTCTTCTGGTCTAGTTTGTTGAAGGAGATTAGCAAAGGTGAAAACAGCAAAGGAAAACGAACTTTCAGGGGAAAGTGAGAATTCTGTGAATGAAAGAAGATGGAAGGCATGTGAGAAGACATGTAGAACAAAAAAATGTTAATAATGAAGGTAGTGGGGCAGCTAGGTGACGCAGTATATACTGCACCATCCCTAAAGTCAGGAGGACCTGAGTTCAAATCTGGTCTCAGACACTTAACACTTCCTGGCTGTGTGACCCTGGGCAAGTCACTTAACCCTAATTGCCTCAGCCCCAAAAATAAATGAATTAATTAAAATAAAATAATAATAATGAAGGCAGGGTTCCATAAAACATTACAGAAAGAGTAGGTGAAAGAGGAAAGGGACTGGTATGGTGGAAGACTGGGTTAATAAGGACAGAAAGCAGGGAGAGATAATGGGAGGGAAGATAGAGTTTTTCCTTTTTTATATCTGTGTGTGTGTGTGTGTGTGTGTGTGTGTGTGTGTGTATTTCAGGAGATTACCTGCTTAATTTGTAGGGACTGGGGGAATTGGAGAAACAAATGTATTTACTATGAAATTGTGGATGCATTAGGTGCTAGAGGTGTTCACTTTCAAGGACCCCATGATGATGGAGGGAAGGATTGTTATAGGTGCTCCATCTCAAAACTTCAGGGAGTTCAGGCTGAAACATCAATTCCTTAGTAACTCACTGATGGTACCAGTTCTGTTGCTTCTGGCTTGTTAATCAGTCAATCAACAAGCATGTATTAAACTATATTTTGTGACATGTACTATGGTATGGATTGGGGATACAAAGAAAGGAGATACAAAAACAGTCCTTGTTCTTAATAAATTTACATTCTAATGGGGGAGACAACATGCAAATAATTACCCATATACAATATATACAGCATTTTTGTTGTTTACTCTTTTTGGTCATATCCAACTCTTCATGACCCCATTTGGTATTTTCTTGGCAAAGATACTGAAGTGATTTGACATTTATTTCTCCATTTCATTTTATGAAGAGACTAAGGTAAACAGGGTTAATCGACCTGCCTAGAGTCACAAGTTAGAGTCTGAAGCCAAATTTGAACTCAGGTCTTTCTGATTTCAAGCCTAGCACTCTACCTACTTTCCACTTAGCTGTCTCATTTAAAATATTGATGGGAGGTAATCTCAGAGGGAAGGCACCAGCAGTGGTAGGCAAGAATTTGATTTGAGATTTGAGCTAAGTATTGGAAGAAGTCAGGGAAAATAAAGAACTTTGCAAGCAGAGGGATATCACACAAATGCTTTTTATCAGGACATGTTTCTGTGGGATAAAGCTAGCCTGAAGTTAACATAGTTATGAAACTCAGCTCTCCATTGGGCCTGATGTCTGGATCCTTTGTGTTTTGGACACCAATCAAGATGCCTGAATCTCTTATCTGGCTGCATTAGGCTTTTCTCTGAGATCTTGGTTCCAATTATGAGCAACTAGGTTGGGATTAATTTTTAATTTTTTTCTGTCCCTTCCCCCATAGCATCAATAAATCCCTTACTGACAGAGTGCTACAATAGTTGATGCCAGATGTTCAGATCTCAAGGCATTCCTACTTAGGTATAGGTTGGACTATACGTCCTCTGAAATTGCTTCTAATTCTGAGATTCTCTATATGTGTGTGAATTAGTCAAGCATTTATTAAACACCTACTATGCACTTTTGCCAGGTATACAATAGTCCTGCTCTCAAAGAGTTTTCATCTTAGTAGGGTAGACAATATGTCCATATATGCCAAAGATATATGTGTGTATATAAAACATATATAAAGTAGATACAAGGTAATCTTGGAGGAGAAGGCACTAACAGCTGGGAGGACCAAGAAAAGATTCTTATAAAAGGAGATCCTTAAGAATCATAAAAGAAAGCAGGGATTCTAAGAAGTGTGGATGAGGAAGAAAATAATGTTATTATTATTTTTATATTATTATTATTAAATCATTATTAATATAAACATGGAGTCTGTGTGTAGGTTTTGGTACCATGAGTTTCCAACATGGTGGCTAAGGACTGGACATTCTCAGTCCATTGATCAGCCAAACTGAGTAATTTAGGAATAACTAAAGACTGAATTCACTTTGATTCTCTGCATTGGTCATTAGATTGGTCCCTTGAGGACAGGGATAGTGTCTTATACATTTTCATAGTCTTAGTTGTAAGTAGTGTCCTAGCAGATAATAGAGAATTTGAGGTGGAGGATGGTGACGGCAATGGTGAAGAAAATTGTAATGTTAATGAATAATCCCCAAATTAATTGGATTCTCCCATTGATTTTGTGTTATTTGAACCAAGATTTGATCAAAATGCCATTTGCACATATTCTGCCAAATCAGGACAAGGCTGAAAACAAAAGATTGTTTCAGCTTCCTTTCACTACTTCCATGTTTTCTACTGCCAATGCTAGCTCCCCTGATGCTCTCTGGCTAAGTTTTTTTTTTATTTTTTTTTCTCATGGATTTAATCTCCACACATTTCTCTGCTCCCAATCCATATACATGGAGTGTCCCCCTGAGTCATTGTAAAAATCATCTCTTTGCTGCCGAAATTAAATAAAGCTAAATTAACAGGCTGTGTTTGGGGACTATCTGTCCAGGCTGAGGAACTGAAACGTGGCTCAGAGCTGAATGTATTATTAACCAAGAGGGCAAGAGGCTGTGTAGCTGCCGGGTGAAGGTCAGTGGTAGCATCTATAGCTATGGTGATTGCTGGACCCACAGCCCAAGCTCCAGGGATCAGGGCTGCTGAAAGGAGACCATTATTTCTTATGCCTTTTCAATCCTGGGTTCTTCATATTTGAGAATAACACTGTCTCATATTGGCAATACACATTCTCCAGTTGTACAGTGGAAGAAAGCTGGCCTTCTTGACTGAGATTCAAAAACTTGCCCCTAATTTGTGGACAAATCTTCCTCTGTAGAATGTGGGACTTCTTTCATTCCTTTCTAAGAGAAGCATTGATTAAGCAGCGCAAGATGCTATGGTCAGGATTGGGTTAACTCATCTTCACGTTGAATGTTTTACACATCTATGAAGTGAATATGGAAAGGCATTAGACTGGTGTTAGAAGCCTTGGGGTAGGATCTGGGTGCTGGGGTCCAATGACACAAGCGTGTCATGAGGAACAGGGTATGACTCAGAATGTGCTGTCAAGGATAAAACCATCTTGAATCACAGGTTGCTGTCATCATCATCCACTCCTTTGCTTAAAGTGCTGTATGAATTCTAATTTTGCCCCTCATGCACTGTACGTATCAGCCAAACTATTTCTATACTAGATTTTATTTTCTACCTCCACGTTTTTGCATTGGCTGCCCTTCCTCATGCCTAGAATGCTTCTCCACTTGCTTTTATTTGATGGTTTTTAGGAATAATGAGATGATAGTCCTCTGCACTTCTGTGCTATGATCACATCACCTCTGGAGTATTTTCTTCAGTTCTGGGTACCACAGTTTGAAAAAGGCATGGATAAGCTGGAAAGAAAGGAGAAGGGTTTCATTTCCTTGTCATTTGAGGAGCTTCAAATTTGGGAACTGCCATTTGCATACTGTTGTCCTTTCAAATACTCTGGCTTCTCAGTTTACTAACCTCCTCCTCTCTTAGGATTTCTGCCCCTTCCCCCCACCCCAGTCACATACAGTTGATCCCTTCATCTGCCCCCACAATCCACAACTCTGAAATCCTTCTCTTTGGCCTGAACCCATTTCCTGTGCCTCAGCACACTTCCTGATCCCACGGTTCCTTAGCACCCCACCTCCACTCTCTCTATCCCTTGTTTTTTCCTAGACCATCTATCTGGCTCTGATCTCACTTTCTCCTCTTTTCAGTCCTGACCCTTTAGTAAACCAGTTAAACTTTGCACCATCCTGTACCCTTGTGGCCTTTGGCTCCTCAGCTGCCCCTCACTCATCCCTTCCCATGCCTCACTGCTGGATCACTGGGGTCTTTTCTGCTGCTGTTGCTGAATACTACAGGAGCAAGTCACATACCTGGGCCAATTGGATCCACCATAGATTTTTGCTCTCTAGACCCACCTGAGCCTTCTCTTCTGCCCACCTGTCCTCTCACCCTCCTATGATTTTTTCCTATGCCATATTTTCCACAGTCTTTGTTCCAAACCTTCTCCTCCCCCTTCCCTCCCTCCATCTTCTTGACAGATGTTGCCTCATGTTTCAGAGACCATGCACTGTGACTTTTTTTCCCTATATTCTACATTTCACATTACCTCAACATCAACTCCCTCATGTCTATATCCCAAAGAAATCATAAAAAGGGGAAAGAACCCACATGTGAAAAAATGTTTGTGGCAGCCCATTTTATAGTGGCAAGAAACTGGAAACTGAATGGATGCCCATCAATTGGAGAATGGCTGAATAAGTTATGGTATATGAATGTGATGGCTTATTATAAGAAATTATCAGCAGGAAAGGCCTGCAGAGACTTACATGAACTACTAAGTGAAGTGAATAGAACCAAGAGAACAATGTACACAGCAACAACAAGACTATGTGATGATCCACTGTGGTGGACTTAGCTCTTTTCAACAATGAGGTGATCCAGGCCAATTTGAATAGATTTGTGATGGAGAGAATCATCTGCATCCAGAAAAAGGACTATGGGGACTGAGTGTGGATCACAACATAGTATTTTCACCTTTTTTGTTGTTGCCTTGCTTATCTTTTCTCTCTCTTTTTCTCTCTTTTTGATCTGATTTTTCTTGTGCACCATGATAAAAATGTGGAAATATTTATAAAAGAATTACACATGTTTAACATATATTGGAATATTTGTCATCCGGGGGAGTAGGAGTGAGAGAAAAGGAGGGAGAAAAAATTGGAACACAAGGTTTTGCAAGGGTGAATGTTGAGTACTATCTTTGCATGTATTTTGAAAATAAAAGGTTATTATTAAAGAAGAAAGTGCCAGATAAAATGCTAATAATTCAGATTTTTTTTAAAGCAAGTGCTGAAAATCTGCAAGTTTGTTGAATGTCAATTTTTTTCATTCAGTATTACAGATAATTTTTCTGGATATGATATTTTTGACCATAGGCCTAGTTCTTTTGATTGCAGGCATATTTGATTCCAGGACCTACAGTCTTTTATTGTGGCTGCTGAGAAGTCCTGTACAATTCTAATTGTGGCTCCAGCATATTTGAATTGTTATTTTTTCTTGTTTCCTGCAAAATTTTCTCTTTGATCTGGGGGATTTCAAAATTTGGCAAAGATCTCTTTGAGGTTGTGATTGGTAGATTTTTTTTCTGTTTCTACTTTCTCTTCATGTTCTATCACTTCAGGACAATTTTTTTTTGGATTATTTCTTGCATTATTATGTCAAAGTACTTTTTTGGTCACAGCTTTCAGGTAGTCCAATTATTTTTATATTTTCTTTTCTTGATCTGTTCTCCAAATCTATTATAAGATATTTCACATTCTCTTCTACTTTTTCATTCTTTATATTGTTTATTTTTAATTTCTCATAGCTTCACTGGCTTCCCCTTGCCCAATTCTAATTTTTTTTCTTTTTAAAAATTTTTAATTAAACTTTTAATTTCCAAAATAAATGTATAGTTTTCAACATTCACCCTTGCAAAACCTTGTGTTCCAAATTTTTTCCTTCCCTTCCTCCATTCCCCTCTTCTAGACAGCAAGTTATCCAAAATATGTTAAACATGTACTTCTTCTGTACATATTTCCACAATTATCATGCTGCACAAGAAAATTTTCTTTTTCGAAAAGGAAAAAATGAGAAAGAAAACAAAATGCAAACAAACAACAACAAAAAAGTGAAAATATTATGTTGTGATCCACACTCAATTCCCACAGTCCTCTCTCTGGTTGCAGGTGGTTCTCTCTATCACAAGATCATTGGAACTGGCCTCAATCACCTCACTGTTAAAAAAACCACATCTATCAGAATTGATCACCATATAATTTTTGTTGTTGCTATGTTTAATGTTCTCTTGGTTCTACTCACTTCACCTAGCATCAGTTCATGTGAGTCTCTCTAAGTCGTTCTGAAATCATCCAGCTGTTCATTTCTTATAGAGCAATACTATTTCATAACATTCATATACCATAACTTATTCAGCCATTCCCCAATTGATGGATATCCACTCAGTTTCCAGTTCCTTGCCACTATAAAAAGGGCTGCTACAAAAATTTTTGCACATGTGAGTCTTTTTCCCTTTTTTACAATCTCTTTGGGATATAGACCCAGTAGAGACACCACTGGGTCAAAGAGTAAGTCTTTGGGCATAGTTCCATATTGCTCTCCAAAATAGTTGTATCAGTTCAAAACTCTACCTACAATGTATTAGTGTCCCAGTTTTCCCACATCCCCTCTAACATTCATCATTATCTTTTCCTGTCATTTTAGTCAATTTAAGAAGTTTGTAGTGGTACTTCCAAGTTGTCTTAATTTGCATTTATCTATAGTGATTTACAGCATTTTTTCATGTTATTAGAAAAGGTTTCATCTGAAAATTGTCTGTTCGTATGCTTTGGCTATTTATCATATGAAGAATGGCTAGTATTCTTATAAATGAGTCAATTCTTTGTATATTTTAGAAATAAAGCCTTTATCAGAATCTTTGGATGGAATTTTTTTTATCCAGTTCTATTGCTTCCCTTCTAATCTTGTCTCATTGGTTTTGTCTGTACAAAAACCTTTTAAATTAATATAATTAAAATTATCCATTTTGCATTCTATAATGTACTCTAGTTCTTCTTTTCCCACAAATTCCTTCCTTCTCCACAGATCTGAGAAGTAGAATGTCCTTTGTTCTTCTAATTTGCTTATAGTATCACTCTTTATGTCAAAATGATGAACCTATTTTGACCTTATCTTGGTATAGGGTGTTAGGTATGGATCAATGCCTAATTTCTGCCATGGTAATTTCCAATGTTCCCAACAATTTTTGTCAAATGCTGAGTTCTTATCCCAGAAGTTGAGGTCTTTGGGTTTATCAAACACTAGATTACTATAGTCATTGACTATTGTGTCTTGTGAATGTAACCTATTCCACTGATTAGCTACTCTGTTTCTTAGCCAGTACCAAAAGGTTTTGATGACCTCTGCTTTATTATATAATTTTAGGTCTGATATAGCCAGGCCACCTTCATTTGCATTTTTTCATTAATTCCCTTAAAATTCTTGACTTTTTGTTCTTACAGATGAACTTTGTTATTTTTTCTGCCTCTGTAAAATAATTTCTTGGGAGTTTGATTGGTACGGCACTGAATAAGTAGATTAATTTGGATAGAATTGTCATTTTTATTATATTAGCTTGGCCTACCCATGAGCACTTGATATTCTTCCAATTGATTAGACCTGACTTTATTTGTGTGGTGTTTTGTACCAATTCCAATTTTCAAAGAGTTATTTTCATCTCTAAGACTATGTATCTCCTTTTCTAATTACATAACATTTTCTCCCATATTCTTGTTTTTCTTTTTTCTTTTTTTTAGTTTTTCCTCAATGTCTCTTATTTCATTAAAAAAAATTTTAGTTTTTCTATAAATTCTCTCTGGGCAGGGAGACATTTAATATTACTCTTTGGGATAGAAGAGGTTTTGGGGGGTTTTTTTGTTTTGTTTTGTTTTTTTACTTCAGTGTCCTCCTCTGAAGATGAACTTCAGTCTTCTCTATTCCCATAGTAAATTTCTCTGATTGGATGCTTTCTTCCTTGTCAGTTCATTTGTTTGTTTGTTTGTTTGTTTTTTGTTTTTTAATAAGAAGGATTATTGTAAGCTCCTCTAATAGTAGGGTGGGCCAATGGTACCTCTAGCCTTACTTCAGCTTTCCCTCTGACCTGGAATCCCAAACTGAGAGCTCTACTCTCTTACAAAAGCCCAACATCCCCACCCCACCACTTCTGCACTTCTGGTGTGCTAGTTCCTTCTCACCCATAACTGTATCTCAGCAGCACAGCTGGACCTGGGGTTCCTAATAAGCAGAGATTCCCTCTGTCTTCCTGGACTCAGACGCATTCCCCCCATTCCTCAAGTTATCCAGGAGGTGAAAGTTTGTGTGATTCCTGCTTATGCTCTGGCCAAACTCAGTTCACCTCAGGGGTCCCCATTTGATGTTTCTGTGGAGCCAGCCCAGAGGCATTTACATTTCACACTGGTTAATCCCCCACTGGGGTCTTTCTTCAGAACTTCTTGGTTTGTGCCAAGAGTACCCCTGTTCTGCCCCAAGACTTTTTTTTATTTTTTTTAACAGTCTATGTTCACCCTGAGGGACAAATTTGTTCTGTTTGTGGGGGAAATCTAGAGAGCTTGAAATTTACTGACCTACTCTATCATCTTCCCAGAATCCTCTTTCTCTGCATACTTTCATTTTCCCACCACTTTGCATTGTGCCTGTTGCATAGAAAGTACTTAATAAATGCTTATTGAATAACTATTGATCACTTTCTCCTCCTCCTGAAAGCTTTTAACTACATTCTACTGTCCAGTCCAACTTTCCTTCTTTCTGCTTCTTACTCATAATGCCAGTTTTTCTATATTTTGAACCTTTGCTCTAACTATTCCCTACTCTAAAATCTCCCTCATGCAAAATCTCTGCTCTCGAGCAGTAGGATTTTAACTGAGATTTTAAGTAAGTCAGAGAAATCAGGAGACAAGAGTTGAAAAGTGGAAGGGAAGATGAGTGTCTTGTGTGAGGAGCAGCAAGGAGATCAATGTTGGATATTAGAATATGGAGAGGAGTAGGGAGTAAGATGTAAGAAGACTGGACCTTTAAGGGTGAGGAGGAACAGGTTATGAAGAGCTTTAAAAGTCAAGCATAATGTTTCTGGTTTTGCTTTTTTTTTGATCCTGTAGATAATAAGAAGCCATTGGAGTTTATTGGATAATGCAGTGACTTGGTTATTTCTGGGATTTAGGGAACTCCTTTTGATTGCTAGAGAAGATGGACTAAAGTGGAGAGTGCAGGCTATTGTAATGGTCAGGATATGAGGTATGTAGAACCTGTACCAAGGTGGTCAAAGTGTCAGAAGAGAAAGAGGATATAGAAAACAGTTGTTCTGAAGGTAGAAACAACAGGACTTGAAATAAATTGAAAACACTCACTTTTCTGCCTATGTGATTTCATATAAGTCAAGTGGGCAATCATTAATTAACCATTTATTATATGCCAGATATAATACTAATTACTGGGAATACCTTCCCTAAAAATGCAAAAACATAACCTCACTTACTTCCCCCATATCTAAAATATACTCCCTCCTCACCTCCCTTGCTCAGAATCCTTTGCCTGCTACAATACTCAGCTAAGGTACCATATCCTCCATGAGGAATTTCCTGATCCTTTCCATTGTCTGTGTTCTCTCCTGTCTCAGTTTACTTTGCATTATACATTTTTGTACATGCTGTGTTCACCCAGCGAAATGTAAGCTCTTTGAGGGAAGAAATAGCTCCTTTTGTCTTTCTGTCTTTAATGTCTACTACAATAATTTGGTATTAATAGATGATGTTTGGTTCATTGATTTGAACTACAGTAGGGCTTAAAGTGAATATTAAAAGCTGGTCAGATTTGGATAGGCAAAACAATATCAACAGGACCAATAGGGAAGAGTGCTAAGGGTGTGTTTGAGGGAGTGAAAGTAAATACTAGAATAAATTAATATGGAAATTAGGGCAGTTCCACTAGAGTTTAAAGACAGACATACAGACATGCAGACATGCATGATAATAATATTGTTAATAATTTACATTTCTAAATGACTGTAAATGTTTCCAGGAAAATGCCTTTTTCATAACTTCAGCTGGGTAATAGAAGTATTATAATATCTATTTTACAAAGAAGGAAACTGAAGTTCAAAGAGCAGTGGCACTTAACCAAGTTTATATTATTCTTAAGTATTAGAAGCCAGATGGGTTCCACAGCCATTGTCCCACAGAGAGTTTAACCCTATCTCCACCTTGTTTCATGTGTAAGCTAAAACATTTGTGTCTGTGTCACCTCTTTCTTGGTGGTATTTCAGTAATGATCAACAGTGAGACAAACTCTACCCATGAGACACAAGCAGCCTTAGCTTTCTCTTGATTATCTCCCCAGGGCCACAAGGAGAGGCACTAAAGCCCATCTTTGGGACCATCTGTTTGTGCTCAGTCAGCCATTCTTTATCAACCCCTCAGCAAACTGATTGGAAATCTCTTCAGGCTGCTGGAGCACCCAGCCCCAAACTCCCTACTGTAAAAATACACCTTCTGAAAAATGGCATCTTGACTTCTTTTTCAGTCAGCAAAATATGTTTTTTTATTGATTGCAGGAGCCCATGTTGTCAATTTCCTGTGGGGCAGAAATATGCATGCTCCTCGCTCTTAAACAAGTCATAAAATGGATGGCAAATAGAAAACACTGGCTACTAGAGCTATTACAAAATTGGCAAACGTTTACAAAGACGAGTGTATAGGTTTCCAAGGAGAGATCATCCTCCTCCTTCAGAGTATAAATTGATTGCCTTGTAAATTCAGGCAGAAGACTGCCCACTGCACACACTGCAAACTAGTATGATTTGGGGAATTGGCTTTGTTTTCTGAGCTTCCAGACCTGACCACCTTCAAGACACAAATGAGAGAGCTCTCATGTGCCTAGTGTTTTAGCATTTACAAAGCAATAATGATCCTGAGAGGCAGCATAACTGGACTGACTAGCAGGGAAAGGAGAATTCAAAAGACCTGGACTCAAAAACTACTCTGACACACTGGATGTGTGACTCTGGGATAGTCATTTGATTTTTCTATAAATTGCATAGCAGTTGCTGATCTGTATTGGAGAAAGATGTATGCCCTCCAGGATTGATAAATCACAGATTTAGAGAGAGTGTGTGTAAGAAAGAGACAGAAAGAGAGGGAGAGACACAAAGAAAGAGACACAGAAAGAAACAGACAGACCGACAAGGAGGGAGGGAGAGGGCACATATTAGGAGAAAGCCTTTTTTGTTAAATGAAATGTTTTTACTGATAAATTCATGGAATGAAAAGGCTGAAAGGGAAGCTAGGAGTTGTATATTCCAGGGTTTCCCAACCCAGACAGCATAGCGAAATGAACATAAATTCTTTACCTTAGACCAGTCTGCTCTCCCTAAATACAGTGTCATTCACGTTTCTGAATGTCTCAGGAAGTATAGTTTGGAAACCAAAAATAGTCAGGGATATGGAGAAGAAATAATCCATTTGTTTGGGTTTGTAGGTTTTAAGGGGAGGTACAAGTAGTAGAAATTTTGTGAACTGAAAAGAATTCAGCATAGATGTGTCACCATAGATTTATGGACTGGAAATTGGGAAATAGATCTAGTGAAATTAATTTTACATATGAGGAAATGAAAAGAAGTAGAGAAAAGAAGGTAAACTGATAAAAGTCATATAGCTTTTATTTTATTTGCTATAATCCTTATAACTATAGTTTCTTCTTTTTATTAATGGACCCATGATTTCATCAGTTTTGTATATTCTTTTCATCTAGGGGAATAACTCAGTCATATCTTCTCATTCTCTAATAATAATGATAATGATAATCATCATCATCATCATTATAGCTAGTATTTATATAGTGCTTTAATACTTGCAAATCTCTTTGTATGTATTTTACCTAATTGAATCCTATATATTTCCTAGCAATACACTTCTATAGGTCCTACAGAGGATCCATCCAATATAGTAGAAGCACTTATTCTAAGGGGTAATGTGGTTTAGTGATGAAAGAGCCAATTTTGGAGTCAGAAATATTTGAAATCAAGCCCTGCCTCTGACATTCATTAGCTGTGTAAACATGGACAAGTCATTTAACCTCTCAGTGCTATAGGTAACTTAAGACTATAAATTATATATGAGTTCCTCATCTTTAGCAGGGGAGGAAGTTTCCATAGAGATTTCTCTTCATAGGGTCTTTCCCTTCCCTCTCCAAAATCTCTCATCATACTTTTGGAAGAGGGGTTATTATTGAATTATTTCTCCACACACCTGTGAAAACTAGCAATTGACAAATATTTATTAAGCATCTACTAAAAATTCTGTTCATTGTGGTAAATGCCAAGAAAGCAAAGACAAAAATGAAAGTGTCTGTCCTCACAGAGCTTACATTCTAACAAGAGAAATGACATATATATGTATATGTAAATACAAAATATATATGAAGCAAATACATGGGAATTGGGACTGGGGTGGGGCATGACCAGATAGGGGAATCACCTAGAACTGAGCTTTGGAGGATGGTTAGGAACCAGAGATGTGCATTTAGTGGGCTACACAATGGGGACTGACTCTGACAGCTGTTTTTACTGGATCACCACCTCCCTGCCAGCATCACTCCCCTCCCAAAGCCTTGTTGAAACCTCCCTAATGACAATTTGTGGATCCTATTCCTGTTCGTTAGCTGGCATAATGACCCGTGGGAGCCCTCATCCTGCTCCTGGAGAGATCATACGTTCTAGGGGAAAGCTCTCTGGTCTGAGCCTCAGAGACCTGAGCTCTTGTCCCAGTTCTGCCAGCTATATGATGCTATTCCAGCCTCTTCCTTCTCCATGCCTCATTTTCCCAGATCTGTAAAATATTATGCAAGATGATGTTTAAGGTTTCTTCCAGCTCCAAAAGTCTCAGAAAGGGCTACACAGAAAATCCAGGCTACATCCATCTTTTGTTTCTCTGGAAACAAAAATATCAAATAGCTAAGAAAGTAAAACTGGGGCAAAGAGATGGGAGTTAACTTGGGAGAAGGGAAGTGCAGAAATGTGGATGATTTCCTTCCATAGCAACAAATGCAGCATGTGGCAGGGAGGGGCAACCGACAGAGATAAGGACCTAAAAAAGGCATCTCTCAGAAATAAATACAGACGTATATCACACCCTTTCCACCCCCTTGCAGAAAGCTATGTCCTGGAAGCAGATGTGGGGAAAATTAAGGAGGGAAGGGGGAGAGGCTCTGGGAGGGGGAAAGATTAGAGGTACTCTAATTAAGTGCTGAAATTAATCCTCTGTTTTTCTTTCACTGTCTAATATGTAGAGCCATTATGGTTCTGGTGTTGTCGGCTCTGAAGTCAGTAGTCTGTTTCAGAGCATCTGGCCATATTATTCAGCTGCTTAATGATAGCAGGAGAAACAGGGAGTAATCATCCATGTTAACATGTAATTTATTCTACATCCGTAATTATGTTTTGCAAGCTAGTAATGAGAGCGCTTCTGCCGATTCAATTGCAGCTTCAAGATGGTTTGTCTTACTTCACTGCTATGGGGGGGGGGGACAGGGAGAGAAGAAATCAACTTTTTTTTAAAATCATGAACAGAAATCCAGCCATAACCTGCTTTTATTGACTTGTAAACAAAAAAGAACATTTCATGAAAAACTAATAAATGTTTTGCTTTTAAAATAAACAGCTCCTCAAAGTGTGGGTGCCTTTCACTCAGTTTCCCCATTCATACAATGAAGGGATTAGACTTAATAGTCCATAAGACCCTTTCTAGTTCTGATCATCTATATTCCAAGTTCCCTTCTGCTTCTGACATTGTAGATTCTGAAGTTTCCTCTAGCTCTAGTATTCTGTGTTCTAATGCCTCTTCTAGCTCTGACATTCTAAGATCTCTTCCAACTCAGATTTTAAGATTCTAGAATTCTATTATTTTCATATTATGGTTTACAGCTCTGAATCTCACAACTCCCTTATGAGATTGCCTTTTCCAAAGGCATTAAAGACATAGGATCCTTCAGCTGCACTGAAATCTCTATTCACCAGTCTTACATCTAAACCATTCTCCCACTGCACCTATCACCTAGTAAGATATTCTTTGTACTGAACTCATTATTATAAATGATCGGGATACTATTATTTGGTCTTATTAATGAGCAGTCTTTTCATTAAGTACCATCTTGTGCCAAGAATTGTGCTAAGCAGTGGGGATACAAACAAAGGCAAAAGGCAGTCTTTTATCTTAAGGAACTCACAATCTAAAATAGCTTATAGGAAAACCTGAGAGGGGACAGGAGGGAGAAGGGAAGGTAAATGTCCCAGGAGCCTGGAAATAGTTGGGAAATTATGAGATATCTTCCTGGGCCCCCTTTTCAATCAGAGGGAGGAAGAAAACAGAGGCAGGAGATCTTTTGGGGTGGTGGGAAAGTATAAATTTCCATAATTTATCACAAAATTATTGCCTGTTATGACATAAGATAACTTTGAAGGGATCTCAAAATTAACAACTATATTTTGGTGATCTGGCAGCTGGTTGGTACAATGGATAAATCACTGGGCCTGGAGTCAGGAAGACCTGAGTTAAAATCTGGCCTGAGATAATTGTTAGCTGTGTGACCCTAGGCAAGCCCCTTAAACTTTGTTTACCTAAACTTCCTCAACTACAAAATGGGGATAAAGATAGCATCTATCTCCTAGTTATGTGAGAACAAAATATTTATAAAGAACTTTGTACAAGCACTTGGTGCATAGTATGTGCTTAATAAATACTTGTGATTTTTTTTCTTTCCTTCCTTATTTTTTTTCCTTCTTTCTTCTTTTCTGTCTTCCTTCCTTTAGAATCTAGAAATATTTTAAAAATCACATTATATACCATGCTCCCATGGAGAATTCTGTTGATTGTGAGATCTATCTAATCTGCCAACAAATATTTATTAAGTTTCTATTGTACATCTAGGCATTATGGAGAAACAGAAATTATAACATGTTCCCTGCCCTTAAATAGCTTACTTAGGGAAGCAAGTCTACAAAACAGTGATAAATAATGCATGACTAAGTATAATTAAGTACTGGTTTGAGTGGGATAATTTTAAGTGCATGGAAGCTCAGAGGAAAGGAAATCAATGAGGACTGGGGTAATCAAGAAAGGCTTCCTGGAGTAAGTAGTATTTAATCTCTGAGTAGAATCTCAGTAAGAAGAGAGGAGAGAGTAGCATGAGGGAAAGCACAGAAGTACACATGAGAACAGTTTTTGAGGAGCCCAGCTTATTTATGGCATGTGGACCAGAGAGATATATTAAGAGTGGGTAGGATTTATCACTCCCAGATAAGAGGCCCCGGTGTTCAAGGAGTTCAATTGGAGGCAGAGCTGAGTTGATCCTGGTAGACCTAGACATGATCAAGGTTATCATCCAGGCCTCCCTCAGGCTGGTCCAATAGTTCAGGTTAGAGGCTGGAAAGAAATAAAACACTCTTACACTTTCTAACATTAAACTAACCAACAAATAAACAAAAAAGAGTGTTCCTAATAGTATGGAAAGGGTATTTGTCAAGAATGCAGCATTGAATTGGGCAGTTTCTCTGCTTCCTCATTTGTCAGAGTGGTGGACTCAGGTGGGTATCTCAAGCCTGAGGACCTCCTCACTCTCTGTGGACTTGGCTTTTATACTTATAAGATCAGGAAGCTTCATTATTGGCTCAAACTTGAGTAATTTAAACCAATTAAATATCAATGACAGACTCCCTGCTTTTAGAAGAAAAGTAATCTAACCTCCTTTGGCTATATGTTGTTGTTCCTATCACACAGAGGCCAGAAGCCTCTTTGTGAGTTCTTTGAGAGCAGTGCTTAGTTATTATCCCTACCCTTTGCAAGGTAAGGAATATGAAAACATTCAGGAACTGATTATTGGTTATTGGGGTTTAAGACAAATTGGTCTGGAGAAAGAGAAGAGAATGAAGTGCTGAGAAAAGAAGACTTCAGGTAATGATAAAAGGAGGTTGAGTACCAGAGGGAGAAGAAAGTGTAATAAACTTAAAACTTAGTAAAGTCATGAATATAAATTTAGAAATAGAAGTCTGGTCTGGTCTAATGACCTCATTTTAATAATGATAATAACAATAATACTGAAAATAATGTTGTTATTCAGTTCCAGCTCTTCATGATCCTGTTTGGATTTTTCTTGGCAAAGATTCTGTAGTGGTTAGCACTTTCCTTCTCCAGCTCATTTTACAAATGAAGAAACTGAGGCAAACAGGGATAAGTGACTTGTCCAGGATCATGCAGCTAGTAAGTGTCTGAGACCTGATTTGAACTCAAGGCTTCCTGGCTCCAAAAGTGACACTCTATCCACTGCATCACTCAGTCACCCCTCAATTATTCTAGATAATTACTATTGTGATATGACCAAAAGAGGAGCTGGGTTTGATTACTGGTTCTGCCACTTAGCTGTGGGTCCTTGAGCAAGGGACTTCTCCCTGAGGCTCAGTTTCTCCATCTGACAAATCAATGAGCTTTGACTCCAAGGTCCGTGTACCTTTGCTTATTACTCCTCTGCTTGATTTCTTCCCCAGTTTCTGTTTCATCCGTGGATTAGCTAACTGAAACCCATAATTCATGGGTACAGCCAAAGATATAAATAGGGTGGGAAAGGGCACCAAAATTTAGAAGGTGCTAACAACATGTAAACTCCTTCAATAAAATAGAAGTATTTCTAGCACCTAAGATTTAGCACATAGGTAAAAAGAATAATTATTTAAAATAACAGTGTCTTCTTCCTATACTCTCACAAACTAAATTTGTTTTAAAAATGTATCTATTTTTTTCAGGTGCCAAAGTAGCTAGTTATAGCTCTGGGGATAACAGATATAGTAGTGATAATAAATAAACCAATTTTTTAAAGCTGACCTTAAATTGTGTTTTAAGGCTTGCAAAATGCTCACATACATTATCTCATTTAATCCTCACAATAGTTCTGTGAGGTAGGTGCTATTATTATCCACATTTTACTGATGAGGAAAATGAGAGAAGTTAATTAATTTCTCTGGTCACAGAGTCAGTAACTGAGAGCATTTGAATCCAGCTCCTCCCAGCTCCAACTCTAGAAGTCAATGCACTGGATTACGTTTCTTAACTTGCTCCATGAATCTGCCCACTTGTGTCTGCCTCAGTAGCCATGGTGCTCTCAGTCATCTGACTGATAATTGAGCTCACAGGCTGCCAAACCCCATGGACATGCTATTTAGCTGTAAATAGTGCTGTCCCTGGCTGAATATTTCCTAGATAAACACCAGAAAATTTGCTTTCACTGCCATGGCTAAGCTCAGGTATATTTATCTGGGAGGCAGTGTGGTACAGTGGAAGCACTATTGGTTTTGGCAGCAAAGATTTTGGGTTTAAATCCGGGCTCTTCCATTTATTAAGTCACCTAATTTTTCTAGACCTCAATTTCTTTTCCTGGAAAATGAAGGTTTTGAACTTGTTTACTTCTAGAATCTGTGATCCAAGGGATCACATTTAAGGCAATAAGAAGAAGGGAAACAGCCACAAAATCTTGTCTCTCACCCTAAATACAAACTTGCGCTGCAACATGTGGCTACCTTGGAGGTTTGCAGAAGCAGCCCAGGTACAAGCAGATTATGCTCTGTAGCTGCCTGAGGAAAAATTTCCCTTTCCTCCCTTTCCTCCTCCTCTCTGCTTATTAATCACAGAATCCTCTTCATCTGCTTTCCTGGGCTTTGGACTGACAGGTTGTAGCAACATAAGCCCTGATTGATCTATGGTGAAACCCTGGTGCGTGGAAAGGGAAACGCTGAATTGCCAGCTTCTGCTTGTCCCTTCCTCCCTCCTGCCTGCTTAAAAAACCTGACCAAACCTCCTTGAGGTCTTTCAATCCCTGCTCCAAGGCGATCAATAACATGACCGTGACCTTGTTTTTTATCAGCCCGAAGCAGGGGCATTAGGGAATGCCAGAGGGAGGGGAAGAAGGTGAAATAATATCAGACATCTGTGTCTTTCACCCAGGGGAAAAGGGGGCCTGGCAGGGACCCAGGACTTCCTGTGCCCTTCTGGAAGGTGGGGACATCTAGGAGTCACTTTTCTGATTCCTCTTCTAACCCCATTATCTAATTTCTCTAAGGATTAGGCACAAAGCCACCTGGGGGCTTGTGATAAATTTAGGCCTTATAAGAAAGTTGCTGATTCACCCTTTGACTGCTCAGGAAAATGGAATCTAATTAAGTTATTATAGGGCATGAGGAGGCTGAGGGGTGGGCAGGGGGAAGAACTGCATAAGGACAGAAGGGTTGGAAAAAGCCAAGGCTGCAAGGGGTAGCAATCTGTAAGAAGAGAGAGCCAGCATGTGGTGTAGTGGCTCAAGTGCTGAGTCTGGAGTCAGGAAGCCTTGTATTCTTATCCTGCCTAGAACATTTCTTAATAGCTATGTGACCTTGCATCATTCACTTCATTTGTACTGACCCTCAATTCCTTCACCTATAAAACAGGAATGAGAATAATAGCAAACTCAAAGGGTTGCATGAGACTCAAATGAGATTTTGTAATTAAAGGACTTTGTGAGTTTTTAAAGCACTAAATAAATCAATCAATGTTATGAGATCAATGAAGGGATTAGACCAAATCATCACTAAGGTCCCTTCACTATTATTACTGAAATCCCTTCACAAATCATCACTAAAGTCCCTCTAACAGTCTGTGATTCTAGTCCAAATCCATCATTTTATAGACCAGTGAACTCAGGAGCAGGGTGATAACTGGGATTATTCAAGGTCACCAAATAGGAATGGGGAGCACAGCAGCATTACCTGAAAGACACAGAGCTGGACCAAGAGTTATGAAGGCTCCCTCATACCCATGCTGCCACTGGGGTACTGGGCTGGTCATTCCCATCTTAGTGCCCCAGACAACTGGCAGATTAGTTTGAAGAACAACTGATCATTTTTATTGGTAGATAGTGTCTTCACCAGGAATTCCTCTACAGCACTCATATCACAGGTCCTTAAAAAGAATTAAAAAAGATATAAGTGGAGAGCTGAGAATGGGGGTCAGGAGTCAAAATTTTTTCTACTGACTGCTTCACTGTTTAATTAACAAATTATAGTTGATTGACTTGAGAGTGGTATTTCCCCTTCTCCATCAAATGTATTTTTAAGGATTTGGGAGAAAACATAGAAATGTTCCCCTTGGGATGCACTGGGTTGAGAAATCTGAGAAGCACCTCTCAACTGATCTAAAGAAGTAAAAAATGGGCTGCATTTCCACAACTTGATGGCCTGGGGCAGGATGAACAGGCTGTGTTTCCAATTGCCATGACAACAGGTGGAGACCAAGCTTTATTCTATCCATGCAAAGGGTTTCCTTGGGGAGTCCTTTGAGCACCACTCTTGAGATTTTGACAAAGCAAACCTCCCCCATGGTTTTGAAAGGGCCATCTTGGTCTGTGTCCCTAGGGCTTCCATGCACAAAATGACTCAGCTGTTCCATTTATTTGGTATAGTATAAGGGTTTAATAAATCATCACCAAAGCCAGAAGCACTGGCTGTTTGTGGGGAAGTAGAAATACCATCCTCATTTCCTGAATGGTTTTGAAATGTCATGTTCCTGAGTGGTGAGGCAATGGCTCCACCCAAAGAGACCCAAATAGAAACAGACAGGTGGAAACATGGTGCCCTCCAGAGAGCTGTTAGCTTCCCTAGTGCTGAATGGGCTGAGAGCTAGGGAAGGTGACCATGGGACAGCTCAGCAGAACAGCACCAATGTCACAGCGATTCTTCTTCCATCAAAGATCCAAAAGCTGGTCTTGATATTGAATTCCCATTGGAATTGGTACAGGAGCTAATTCAATCTCTGTCCCTGAAGAGCAGTCCTTCTCCCAGGTCAGGCAGCTGCTTGTTAGCAGGATAGAGGCTGATTTCCACCTTCCAACACAATGTGGAAGAGAATGGAAAAATTGTGTCAGGCAGGCCCTATCATCTCTGGGACTCAGGGTGCCATTGAGGTGTGGCAGGGAACATTGCAGAGAAGGGGAATCAATAGCAGGCCTCTTGTGTGTTCCTTCAGAAGACTTTGGTTGGCATGTTTTCAATATTGCTGAGCTCTAAGGCAGCTGCTGTCTCCTCTGACTTAATTGATTTTTTTTCTCCTTGGTTGAGTCACCCTATACAGGGATAATCATATATCCTAGTTCAAGGTGTTCCCTGCTGCATATCTGAGCACAAGCAACTGTCAGGGGGCAAGATTGAGAGATGTTTGGACTCAGATTTCTCACAACTCTCAAAACTCCCTCTAGGAGAGACCACTGGACAACAGAAACCCCAAGGGATGTAGAGACTTCTAGTGTCAGAACTGCAAGTATCTGTGTTCAAATCCTCCCTCAAATATTGACTTATTATTAAGCTCTGGGAAAATTATTTAACCTTTCTTTGCTTCAGTTTACTCATCTGTAAAACATGGATAATAACAGCACTTGTCTCACAGAATGTTGTGAGGATCAAATGGGATACTGTATGCAATCACTTTTGCAAAAATCCTAAACTGAAGGCATCCCCTACACTCAGATTCAGAAGGTAATTGAAGAGAAAGGGCCAAATGCTGTCTTAGAAGAATTCATGGACCATTTATGGCTACAATAATTCTTATACCATACTGCTCCATTGGAGGGGTTTCATACAACCTGCATGGTGATAGTCAGGGTGGCGTAATAGAGAAGGGACCCACCATGCTCACTCCACCCACATACACCCACTACCATCAGTCACCAGTAGAGCTGCCCAGATTGTTAGCTAAAGTGGCAAGTCAGACTAAGGAAGGCACAGGACAAGGCATGTGCCAGGCATGTTAAATCATCCCTATTGCTTCTACCATCACTTCTCTTCAAACTCCAGTGGAGATAGCTCAGGACTGAAGGCCAATGGTCCCAAGAAAGGCAGCACCCACAGAACACTGGTCCCACTGCCATCAGCCCAGCCCACATCCATTAGGGAAGCAGCTCTTACAACCAGCTGCTTCTGCAGGGACTTCATTCAGCCCCAATCTCCTCAGCAGCCATAGTTCATGAAGACTCAGGAAAGACAGTTGCCATCAACAAAATCCTTGGCACTGCCAAATGATTCAAAATCAGAAATAGATATGGTTTTATCAATGGAAAAGACATTAAAGATGATGTATTACCATTTGCTTGGCTATTGCACCCCAGGGCCATGGAACCTTACCACTTGATTTGCAAATGAAAACACCTTTAAGTGTTGTATCCCCCAATGAAGGTAAAATCCTTAAGATCAAGGACTGTCAAGCTTTTCTATTTGTATACTTGGTGTTTAAAGGCACAGTGCTTTGCACATAGGAAGAATTTAATAAATACTATCTCCATTCATTCATTCACTCATTTTTTTTTCATAGTAGAGTTTAAGACTGGGAGTCAGGAGTCCTATGTCCTAATCCTAAATGTAAAAAATTGTGTGATCTTTGTCAAACCATTTCCCTTAATATAGACCTCAGTTTCCTCCTCTGAAAGATGAGAGGCTTGACCTAGTTGATTTAATGTACCTTCTAATTGTGGGGCTTATATAATTCTAATTTCTCCACCAAACAAACCACTCAGAAGATACTTTAATGTCCAAAAGTGGCAAGGAAAAATACAGGAACCTCTTCCTTGAGGTTTGTATTTTGTTACAGAAATGTGCTGATCAGAAAGCTGAGAAAAGTTCACAGTTGCTACTTGAGCTCACTTGGACTAGATTCATCATAATTTTTTTTTTGCAAAAGTTCAAAAACTAGAGGGAGTCAAATGTGTGACCCACTTTTGCCAGATGATGGATACCTAAATTGGACAAGAATGCTCTGGCAACTTAAAGTACACAGTTTAATTACATAATCCCCATGGTATCTTCTTGCAAAGATAAATGGATAATGAACACTCTCACCTTTCACAGGCATTAAAAAATGCAGCTATACTTGGAGGATGTCATTCTCATTTACTTTCAATAGTATCTGAAGGACCATCATGTGGAAGAGAGGTTAGATGATGTAACTCCAGAGGTTTTAACAAGGACTGATGGCTGAGAGTCAGAGTTTTTGCTCAGTATAAGGAACTATCTGATACTTGAAGCTGTCCAATAATTACTAACGACTCCCTAAGTCCTAAATTCCCATCAGTGGAGACATTTAAGTGCAGAGTCAGTGTGAAAGAAGGAGATTTGGATTCAGAAAACCTGGCTTTGAATCTGCTGCTCTCTTACCTGTGTGACCTTTTAACTTCTCTGGTTCTTCATTTTCTCATCTATTAAAAAAAAAGAGGAGTTAGAGAAGATGACTCTGAGCTCCTATCTAGCTCCAAATCAACGACCCCATTTATATAAAGAATATCCCAACAATTTTTGTTATTCTATCATGTCACTTGCATCTAACTCTTCAAGATCTCATTTGAGATTTTCTTAGCAAAATGGTAGTTTACCATTTCCTTCTCTAGTTTATTTTACAGATAAGGAAACTGAGGCAAACAGGATTAAGTAACTAGCCCAGAGTTACTCAGCTGGTAAATGTCTGAGACTAAATTTGAACTCAAGTCTTTGAGATTCCAAGACTGATGCTCTAGCTGCTTTAAACAAGTAGACCTGCCCTGTCACCAATAGCCTCGCTCTCGTTCTATTATTGAGTTGCAGTAATTGTTAAGATAGGTTCTTAGAAGCTAGATGACCATTCACCTCTACCACTGTAAAAGGGAATCCTAAATTAGGAGAGACATTGGATTAGACTTCCTCTGAGTTTCTTTCTAGCTCTGAAATTTGAAGAAGAAAGCCAGAACTAGCATAAGATGAATAGTGCTCTGTCCCAGGTGCTGGAATCCTTAACTAGGGGATATGTTCATTTCCCTAGGGGAAGACATTTCTTACCTTTCAGCACCAGCTGCCAGACTGCATGCGTGGACTCTCTCTCAGCTGGCAAACTGTAAACACCTGGAGTCCTGAAGCTGTCATATCCTCTCTGTGTGTGCTTTCCAAGGAGGGTAAGGAAGCTACACTATCTCCTTACCCCCAAACACATGGAGTAAGCTGCCTGACCAGTTTCACACCAAGAAGGATATCCAGGATAAACATGGGTTCAGAGAAGTGAATCATCAATGAATGTAGCTTACTATAAATGACATTTCTCCCCCTCTCCCTCCTCACTAATCTCAATTTTAGCCCTTTGCTATTCCCTGTTTCCATGGTGCCCTGCAAGAGCTTTCTTCTTTTAGGAGAAATAAAAAGACTTCTTGTTTTAGAGTCCAAAGAGCTGAGTTCAAATCCTGACTCAACTATTTGCAATCCATGTTACTTTAGGATCATCTCTTCCTTTCCCTGCATTTCAATTTTCTTACCTGTACAATGAGGTTATTGAATTCAATTGCCTCTAAAATTCCTCCTGTCTCCAAATCTGTGCTTCTGTGATTTCAGCCCTTTTTGTCTCCTACTCCTTCTGCTTTGGGTGTTCCATAAAACTTAGCTTTCTTCTGTAGAAAGCACATCTGTTGGCATCCTCTTCAAGGCATCTTCCTGGTCTCACATCCTTGAACACACAGGGTCTGAAGGAAGAATATTTCTTATTCCTCACCAGCACTGTAAGACTTGAACTTTCTGCTTCCATCTTTAAAATTTGCTCCATATAGTCCAGGTCCTTGTCACTACCATCTATAGGCCTCTGGTGCAATTTCCCTTCTCCTAATAAGCGCTGGACACTGGAGGAGGCAGGAGAGACAGAGAGGAACAAGATCTGGTCCCTTTGTTATCAGTTGGGTTGGCAAAGTTTGCTAATGCCTAGCAAGTTACTCTTAATTGCTTGAGTGATTAATGCTCATCTACCACTGGAGATAAATCAGGGCCTTTATTTAGGAGATTTAAGGCAGCTAGATGGCACAGTGGATAAAGCATCATACCTGCAGTTGGCAGAAACTGAATTCAAATTCAGTCTTAGATACTTACTAGCTGTGTTAACCTGAGCAAGTCACTTAACACCATTTGCCTCAGTTTCCCTATATGTAAAATGATGAGAAGAAGAAAATGGCAAACCACTTCAGTATCTTTGCCAAGAAAACCCTCAAATGTGCCACAAAGAGTCAGGTAAGACTGAACAACAGCAACATTGGGAGATAAGGTCATGGATCCTAAGTTTATGGATTGAGAACTGAAAGAATGCAGAAGCTTTCTAGTCTAACTCTGTTTTATAGCTAAGGAAGGATGAGGATTTCACATTCAAGGAGGGTGAGTTGTATCAAAGGTCACACAGGTGTTAAACATCAAAAGCAGGATTTGAGTCCAGGGTCCTTGACTTCCCAGCTGGTGTTCTTTATGTTGCATTAGGACACAGAATCATCCATCTCAAGTTGGAAGGAATCTCAGAAGCCACCTAGCAAATTAGGAAATTTAGATTCAAGTGAGTGAAGTGACTTGCTCAGGGTCACAAAGGTATTAAGTATCTAAGATGGGATTTGAATGTGGTTCACAAGTCCACAGCTTCACTGACTTCAGTCTGGAAAGGTCATCTAGTCCAATCCCCTTCATTTTATAACCGAGGAAACAGGCTCAAAGAGGTTGGTACTTATCCAAAAAATCTCATAGTGAATCTCAGAGGCAGGATTTGAATCCAATTTTGAATCCTTTCCCCCATATTTCAGTTTTCTCAGGCCAAATGCATGAGCCTTTCCAAGAGACCAGTAATACTCAGGAAATCCCCCTTCTCTCATTAAAATGCTAAGTTCTTAGAATGGGCTGTGCAGGAAATCTACCTTCCTCTACTCTGGAGTTGGGACAGAAATTGGCTCCTTCTCTGCCTGGGAGCCTGGAGTCCAAGAGTTCTTTGAATTTTTTTTTGGCTGAGGCAATTGGGATTAAGTGGCTTGCCTAGGGTCACACTGCCAGGAAGTGTTAAGTATCTGAGACCAGATTTGAACTCAGGTCCTCCTGACTTCAGGACTGGTACTCTAACCACTTGGCCATCTATCTGCCCCTTGGACTTTCTTAAAACAAAAAAACAACCTTGTTCCCTCTCTCCATATATGCCACATGATTGGGAAGTGATAACTCTACCTTTTTAAACCTGAGGCCAGGCATTCTAGGCCCTGGAGTCTAGGATCCCTCCTGCTAAATTGAATAGGAGAAAGTATATATATCTCAACCAGGTACCTTAGACCCAAGGCAACCATTGTGAATTCCTTCTACCACATCTCTAAGCCAAATTCTCTTTATTGCTGCTTTTCTCTCAGGATCTCATTGATAATATGAAAAGAATGAAAAAAGGGACCCACAGGTCTTTTATTTTCCTTTAATAGGCTATTATGAACAGGTATCTCATCCCACAAGAGTCTGAGCCAATCAGTTCACAGAATCACAGAATTCATTCTCCATCAGTGAAATACCTACTCTAGGAGGTGCTGAGGAATATGTCCTTACCCTCCATGGAAAGATAAAATCAAAATTCCAAACAAAAGCTTACCACCCTATGAACTCATCAAGTTGTTCAGGGAATTTCTCAATACCTATAATAGAAAATAGAACATAAGGGCATAAAAGAGATGCAAAGAATTTGGAAAACCAGGTGAGCCTAAGTGCTGAGTCCCCTTTTTTTCCTGCTACAGGTTGCAGAAGGAAATATGCTTTAAGTAATGTCAAGAAAGCGTTGAAGGTAATTACCGGCACTTGTTTCAGGGCAGCTTGTGTGTAAAGAAGAGATGGATTGCAGCAGGTGAGCAAGAAGGGCTCAGTTCTCAGTTGGCATATTAATAGGGAATGCAAGAGCAGCACTTTCTTACTTGGTATGGTTTTTTGAGGGCAGAGATATGTGCATTTATTAAAGAAAGAAGAATCTGAATGGTTTCTCCTCAGAGTCAGGAGAAATCCTTGGCTGAAGGAAATGCCATGGTCTAATGGAAAGAACCTTGGACAATGAATCAGGAGACAGGTTCTAATGCCAATTGTCTCTCTGTAGTTAAGCCATGTTCCCTCTGGACCTCAGTTTCCCCATTTATAAAGTGAGGATGCAGGACTCCAGTCTGTAAGATATCTTACAGCTCTGACATTTCATGATTCTGATTACTTATCTGGCACTTATTTCATTTAAATCTCACTCCTGACTCCTTCTAAACTAGTACCAATTTTCATCTTCTTCCCCATCCTCCAACCTTCATCTCAGCCACTCTGTGAAAAGATTTGGCATCTGCCATAATCAGAATAAGAGGTGATAGTGAAGTAGTTTTCTGATTTTGCAAAAGACACAGCAGGGTAGGAAGCTAACCTTTGTCGACCACCTGGACTCTCTACAGGATTCTTCACGATTCCTGAGCATTCTCAGGACACCCTGCTGGAACAAAGGTGGGAGCTAATAAAGCTTAGCTGAGGTTCCCATTTCAATATTTTATTCTATTTTACCCAAGAATTACAAACATCAGGGATGTTTGGAAGCAGCATATTCTAAATGTTATTCCCTGTGATTTAATTCAAAACTGGAACCCAAAATATAATTTAGAGCTCTAATAGGGTCTTTTTACCTTAATCCTGGTGACTGTTTCCTGGAGCAGTCAAAAGTTCTGAAAGTCTCTTCTATTAAGGACACAAGAATGTTACCTGAGGCTTTTTTCTTCGCTCTCAACAGGGTCCCAATTTGATCTTGTACTTCAAGGGGATGATATTGGTAGTCACAAACATCCTATTAGGACAAATCATGAAAGCAAGTTACTGTGACCATTCCAATGAATCTCTTATCAGAAGAGAATGAAGATTGGCACAGAGCACATGATACTTGATTTAAATGATTTCTAATCTAATTATTCTCATACATTCATGAATTTTAAATTCACTTGAGGGCACCAAGAGAAATAAGAATAAAAGCACAGAAAGAGGCAGACCATGGAAAGAGGATGTCAGTTGGAGTCAGACCCAAAGGACTTGGGTTTTAAATCCCAGCTCTTTCCCACCAAGGAACCTGAAACAAAGTCACTTGGTAAAACAAGTGTCTGGCCTTAGTTTTTTCATCAGAAAAATGAGGAGAAAGATGAGACTAGATGGCATTTAAAGTCTTCAGAGCTCTAAATTTACAACCCAATGATACATGCATTTCCATTTTAGTCACAATTTCGGATATGACTGGTGACTGGGAGAGAGGAAGACAGTTTCCCTGATAGAGAGCTTTCAGATGTAGACTATGACCATCAATCAAAGAACAAATATTTATTAAGTGATTATTATGTGCCAGGAGCTATTCTTGTCACTATGGATATAAAAACCAAAAATATGAAATCATGCCTGCCCTCAAGGAGCCTACATTCTACCATGAATGGAAAGCTCAGATTTTGTCTGAATGTAGTGAACAAGTTTATAACCTGAATTATGGATCCTATGGGAAGGACAGATTTTGCATTTTACTGCCTCCATCATTCTGTCATTGCTAATTTTGTGAAGGGAATCAGGGATCTTGCCAATCTGAATCCTTTCACCTGAAACCACAGGTGATTAAGGGGGGAAAGGCTGTCAGCATCTTTATTTATGCAGTTTCTTAAATGTCTCTATGATCCATGTGGTACTGGTACTGAATCCTGCTTGGCTTCCCATTTCATGTCTGTGTTTTTCTGTAAATCATAGAATCAGAGTAGTGAAAACTGAAAGGAAATTTAAAGATCATTTAGTCCAGTCCTTCTTGCTTCCCCCACCTTTTTTCTTTAAAAATGAGGAAACTAAGGCCCAGAGAAGCTAAATGATTTACTCAATGTCTCAGTGTGGCAAGTGGTAAAGTCCTTTCACTTGGAGTTCAGGATTTTATTCATATCTTCCATAGAGAATCAATCCAAAGTGCTTGTAGTTTTATTTATTCAAATCAAATAGTTTAAAAAATAGTTTTTTAATAAATAGGCTTTGGATGAAGATCTGTCCTCATGGTACAGTGGGAAAAAACACTATAATTGAAGTGGGAGGAACTGGGTTCAAATCCCTTGCTCTTCTATTTGCTAATTGTGTGACCTTGGGCAAGGTAGTGTAGCTCAGTAGAAAGAGCTTGAAGTCTTAGAATCTGAGTTTAAACTCCAACTAGCCATTTATTATCTATGTGAGCTTCATTAAGTCACATAACCTACCCAACATGGTAGCACAGGGTACCTGGCCTGAATTGGGAAGACCTGAGTTCAAATTTGTAAAGTTGGCAAAACCAAAAAGGAAGGGAAACCACCTATGCTATGTTACCTGGCCAGGAAGTCCTAATGTGTCACACTCTATATTTGCCTGCCTTTACCCTTTCCTTAATAGAGATGTCCTTGGGAGCTATCAGTCAACTTTTACAGAAAATGGCATCTAAAGAGGGGAAAAGAGGCAGAGATTAATTGATTAATTATTGGTGTTAAATCCAGTCCAGGTCTGTATCTCCCAAACTGAGCTTCAGAACTTCCCAGTCATTTGGCAGGTACACCAAAGGTTAGGCATTTTCTAAAGCTGACATGGGAAGAGTTACATCTTTTAGGTTTTTCCAGTTAGTCTGGTAAACATCAGGAAGGTTATCTGATAAGGCAGAAAATCTGGAGATTTGCTTGGGGGGGTAGGGAATGAAAATATAATTGGGGAAATTTTAATGTTAATTTCATTGCTCAGCAACTGGCCTCCAGGTGTTTTGGGATACAGAAAAGAAAATGGTGGGTTATGCTGAGAGCAAGGAGTTGAATTTTGGCTCATGGGAATAGGGAGGAGAAGGGAGGTCTAATTCATTGATGCCATCTTCTTGACTTTAGTAGGTAGAGTTTCTGAGAGCTTCTAAGTTTGTGACTTCTTGCTGACCTCAAGGAAGAAGGAGATTGGACTTCTCTTGGGGAAGAAAAAGAATGAGGAGTCTTGAGCTTGATCTTGAGTGCTAATGCTCACCCTGGTCACATCAGTCCTATTCTCTAAGTCTCACTTTACATCTATAAAAGGAAAGAGTCGGAGCACATGATTTCTCCAGCCTCTTCTCACTCTGAATTAGTCAAAGTAAACTAACATAGACAAACACCCTTTGCAAGCTTAGGGGGAAAAGTCTGGAGTCAGAGAGATAGAGATGGGGCCTCTGGTATCATTACTCTAAGGAACCCTCCTATAAGGAAACTTTTGCCAGAGTAGGTCAGCACCTTCTCCTCAGTTAAGAGCTTTGACAGCTACAGTGAGCACTGCATCTTTGAGTGAGTATCAAAAGTCAGAGGGTCCCAGATCTGTTCTGATTCTAAGATCAGTTTCTTCTATCTACTATGTTGTGCTGTCATTCAAATCCTGCCTCTGGGGTTCAACATCTATGAGATTTTTGGATAAGTATCAACCTCTCTGGATGTGTTTCCTCAGTTATAAAAAAAAAAAGACTTCTTAATCCATAAATTTAAGATCCATGACCTTTACCCCCAAATGTTTTTCAGTCATGACTGATTCTTTGTGACCCCATTTGGTGTTTTCTTGGCAAAGGTACTGGAGGAGTTCACCATTTCCTTCTCCAGGTCATTTTACAGATAAGAAAACTGAGGCAAATAGGGTTAGGTGACTTATCCAGGGTCACACAACTAGTAAAGTGTTGATTTGAATTCAAGCCCTCCCAACTCCAAGAGTGGTGCTTTATCCACTGTGACTTCTAGCTGTCCCAAATCTCCCAAATAAAAGGTCCTTATTTATCTCCAGTGGTAGATGGGCATTAGTCACTCAGGCAATTAACAGAAACTCACCAGGCACTTATAAACTTTGCCAACACGGATGATAATAAAGGGACCAGCCCCACTCACTGCAGTGTCCCTCTTTAAAGACAGGAGAAATAAAAAACTACATTAATTGTAGCTCTGCCCCACTAAAAAGATAGCAAATTAAATTGCTTACTTAGTTATTTACCAGAGGCCAGAAGCTGCAATTATTTTAACCCTTACTAAATAGAGTGAGCTTGGAAGGTGATATCTTATTTAGATCAATAGGCAGCCAGGAAAAAAAAAGAGCTATAGTGGAATTTTTCAGACTACTGACCCTCTCTTCTTTCTCCAATGTTTGGAGAGGAGCTTAAAAATAGTGACTGGGAAAATGCAAATTTCAGTCCCTTGTCCCTTTTGAGTAGATGAGTTTTTTTCCAGTGGGATCCAAGATGAGATCTGGAGCCAGCTTGCACCAGAGCTTTGAGTAAACATTCATTGATCCACAATCTTTGATTTTATTTGCTTTCCCAAATACAAACAGCCAAAAAAGAAACTGAGTTCACTTTAGGACTTTGCCTTGGATCACCCTGCTCAAGAGATATGCCAGGAACATGGCCATTCTGGTAGATTTTGTAAGGCAGAAAGTCTGTGAGTGGGGAGTTCACTCACTCCTAAAATATCCAAAAGACTGCTGGTATCTTGACAGAGCAATTGGGCTGTGGAGTATGAGACCCAACAGCTTCTTTAGTGAAGAGAGAGAAATATAGGTAGGGCCTGTGATCTCAGAGATGCAAGCAACTACTAGATAGGGAAACCCCTTTTACCAGGGCAGGTTGGTACTTTCTCTGTAAGTTAGAGTCTTAGAGTATAAGCTCTCAGCACCCTGAGGGGTTAAGTAATTTGTCTAAGGTCACAGAACCAGTATGTGCTTGAGCCCAGGTGGCCTGGCTCCAAGACCAAACTCTCCCTAGGCTACCTTAACTTATCTAAATGACAGATTCCATCAGCAATTAAAAAGAAAAAATCGGGATAATTCAGTGTGGTCACAATTGTCCAATGACAAGAGTGGTTAGATGTTCAGAAGAAAATCACCAATTACTGGGGAATTGGAACATAGTCCTCAGGTGGGATAAATGAATGAAATCTGACTTGTAGAGATGGGAAGGACCTGGCTTCAGATTCCTTCCAGTTTGCCACCATTGTATTCAATGGATCATAGATATAGAACTGGAAGGGACCATCCCCTCATTTCACAGTGGAGAAAATTAAGACTGCTAGGGGAAGTGACTTGCTTAAAGCAGGAAGCATCAGAGGTGACTTTTGAACCCAGAGCCAGTATTTTTTCTCCTATCTTACACTGCCTCCCTCTACTTATATGGAAATTCTGGGGAAGTGATGGAAGTTATTTTATTCCCTTTTGGCTTCTGGTTCTCTTCCTGACTACGGTGGGAGTATTCCCACTATGGCTGTGGTTCCCTGCTCCTCTCCCAAGACTTCTTTGTAGATTTTCATATTTAATTGTAAATCTCATGAACCATTTTCTACTCATCATCTTAGGTCATGTCACTTATTTATTGCATAAGTCTCAGTTTTACCCTTCACTACTACAAAATGACCTGGATGAGGGGAAAATTTGCTGATTAAAACCAATAGTAGTAGAAATTGAATTTTAGTGTGTATTTTACAGAGCTGGGAATATGAGGAGGAAGGGAACTGACCTGAGCTTGCCCCTTTCTCCTCGGAGCCCAAGTGCTCTCAGACACTTGACTAGCAAAACCTCAAGCAACTCTAGTAAAAACATAATCCTTAAGCACAGATTAATTTGGTTTCAGCAGGAAATCTCTTGCTCCCTGCCCACAGTAATCCTATTGAATACTTTACCTATTCAAAGTCTCCTCTAGACTTTCAATTTCCTCCGTGGGGATTAGTGGCCTTGAGAAAGAAAAGTGACGGAAGAGCTTGCTCATGATTTCCTTAGCTTTTATTTAATAAATTGTATGTCCCTCAATGCTGTGCTCAGATACATGGAGGAGTCTCTGTTGAGCCAGTGAGTGGCCCAAAGGCCTGAGAAGGTCAAATCATAATCGTCTGATCTCACTCCACTTACTGTATCCTTGTCCTGTGCTACTTTGCTTTTTATTTATTCGGTGCCCATGTTTTTTTTTTCTCCTTTTGACTATAAGTTTCTTGAGGATAAAGGTTTGTCTTATTCATCTGTTTCTCTTCCTCCACTGAAGAACAGCGTAGAGAATGGATGGGTAGGATGGATGGTTGAATGAATGGCTGAAATCAATTTATGGGGAAATCTATGGAGGAAAACCCAAATTTAACTTCATCTCAAGCAAAAAGATTTGTAGGGTTATTGCTTCTTGGCTGTGGCCTTTGAGCTTGCTGCATAGGCATACAGGGGGCAGCTTTCATTATGGCACCTAGCCCAGATTTACCAAATAGAATCCCCTTCCAACCTGTCTGGAATTTATTAAGCATTTATGACATGCAAGTCCCTGTTTTGGACTCTGGAAAGACAAAAATGAACAATAATCCCTGTTCTCGCATTGTTTACATTCTTCCAAGAGGACACAGAATTTGCATGATGAAATACAATTTGATTGTACTTTTTTGTATTATTTAGTATTTATACTAAATACTGTATTATTTAGTACTTATACTAAATACTAAATTTTACAATATTTAATATTTATATTCTCAGTGCCTATGAAGTACTTGTTAAATGTTTATTAAAATAATTTGAATTGAAAGAGAGAATTAAAAAAAATGGGAGTATTAGGAAAGGCTTTGAATAGGAGGTGGTACCTGAACTGAGACATAGTTGTGAAGAGGAAGGGCATTCCAAGCATAGGATTCAGCTTGTGCAAAAATATGGAGATGCTCCATGAGCTGAATACTCAGAATGGCTAGAAGGCCAGTTTAATTAGAACATAGAAAATGAAAAAGGTAGCTAACATGAAGTAAATCTAGTAAGGTAATAGGAGGATTTTAGATCTTGTCCTTGACAAAGGTAATAGGGAACTACTGAAGATTTGTGAACAGAGAAACAGCTGTAGCTTTATTTGTTTCTTTGTTTTTCTTTTGGAGCAAGTAGGATGTTGGGGTGACTTCTCTGGATAAGGAAATGTACAGTAGAATGCTATGTGCTGGTTCCTAAATTGATAAAGTGCTGACCATTGCTAAATAAGCAGTGTTAGAAGCAAGTTAGAGAAGGGAAGGAGAGGGAGAGGTGACAAGCCAGAAAGAAGTATGCCCCATAATGAGAACACTACACCAAATGGTAAAGCCACGAAGGTAGGAGCTCACCTAGAGCACAATTAGGATTGGGTTGGGAGAGGGAAGAAGGAAGGAAGGAAGGAAGGAAGGAAGGAAGGAAGGAAGGAAGGAAACCCCAGAACAGGGATGTCAGGGCCCTTTAAATGAAGTCCACAAGGACCAATGTCCCAAACAGTATCACTGTGCCTTAGGTTATGTTCTGCTGGCAAGTGGCAAAGTCAGACTTCCCTCTCAGGGATATTAATTGTCATGCCCTGAGTATGCCAAGGGTGATTCCCTCTAGATAGCAGATATTCCTTCTGTGATTGCTCTAAAATGGGCAGCACTTTTCTCTTGAGAAAAGGGAAGAGGATTTGTGGTTTTAAATTCTTCAAAGTGCCTTTAGAGAGTATCTTCAGGTCACCTTGTGAAGGAATAGGGAAGGAGGAGAGAGGGGGCAGGGATTTTACATGACTTGGTTAGCTACAAAATATTGTCAGGCTACATCTAGCATGGCCATTTATTGATTCTTTAATGAATGTGTGGGAAAAGCTGAGGAGTAAAGCCTAACTCTGGCTTCAGGCCAGGCAAAGGTATTTATTGATTCTCCTTTTTTGAATTGAATTAAATTCCTACCCAACCATCCCTTCTGCTAGAATGTTGAAATCCTACTCAGGGTGAAACACTTGTATATATTGTTGGACTTAGCTGACATGTTGATTAGTTTTGCTGAATTACTTTTTTTTTGGTTTTTCTGTTTTATTCTTTGACACAAGGGAAGGCTTTCTGGATGGGGGAGGGAGAGGGATAGAATGGAAAATAAAGGTGATGTAAAAATAAAAGATATCAACAAAAATGAAAAAAGAAAAAAAAACTACTCAGACATTAAGAACTAGCTCAAATAACCTTTGTCTGGAAGTTGGATCCCCTTTTTTCCCAGCCCATCTCCCAATTTTCCCTTCCTACCCCCATCTGGAAGCATCACTGCAACAACTTACAGAGCCAGTCTCAATGCTGATTGGTTCCAGATCTGCAACCCACTCTATTTCAGACGTGGTCTGATTATCCCTTGTTTAGACCCATGATGGCCCCCATGCCCAGGGGTTAGTACTGCTGCTCAACTTAGTGCTAACATCCACATAGCTTTTAGCCCTACCAAAGCTCAGAACTCTCAAGGTCAACAGCAGCTCAGTCTCCCCAACTGTAGGAACTAGCTATAATCATGTACCAACCCAGCTTCAAATGCCTTTTTTCTGGGGCCTTTCTTGGTTCTCTACCCCAAGTCCCATTAAGAAATGATTCCCACATTCCCACAACATTAAGATGAACTTCCTCACCATACTCATCACTTTCTGTTTTGTATTAAGGTTACTTGTGTTCAAGATTTCTCTCCTCTATAAGGCTGTAAGCTCCTTGAAGGCAGAGATTATGATTCATTATTGTATTTTTCTCTGTTTCTAATACAGGGATATGCATACTACAAGTGCATGATAAATATTTATTAAAAAGGATGTCAATCAGAAATTAAAATTCGGGGGACTCTTAATAATGGTGATGATTCAACAAAAGTATGTTTTTACTACTGCACTGTGGGAAATATGAAGAAATTTAAAATACTGCTACTACCCTTCACAGTCTAGTTAGGGAGACAGAACACATAAAAGCCAAGTAACAATACAAATGAACTTTTTTTTCTATTGGTCTGAGTCTGTGATTTCATTAATATAAGGAAACTCCCTCTAAAAAGATTAGTGCCTGTCTTACAATCTAGAGATTTAGAGAGTTGCTATTCCAAATACATACATATATATATATATATGTGTGTGTGTGTGTGTGTGTGTGTGTGCTATGATTGTATATATACACACAAATGTACATATATATCTATATGTATATTAATTGTGTGCATATATTATAAATTATATTTTATGTATATATAATACATAGGTTTGTCTTTATATATATATGCACATATATATACATGTATATACGTGATACTGAAAGGCAATGTATGATGAAAATACCAATCAATAATCAAGGATGTATGGAGAGAGTACTGGCTTTAGAGACAGGAGAGAACTGGAATTTAATCCTGTCAGATTTATATATCTTTGTGATCCTAAGCAACTCATTTACCATCACTGAGCTTCAGTTCCTAATCTATAAAGTGGGGATAATTACATATGAACTATCCATCTATCTTCCAGGGCTGTCATAGGGAAAGCACTTTCAAAGGCTTAGAACACTATAGAAATGTTTGCCTTGATAATGGTGATCATAGATCTAGGACTGTAAGGGATTTCAGAGGTCATCTTGTTGAGTCTCATTTCATGAAAAAAAAAATTGAAACCCGGAGAACTTAAATACTTGAATCTACAGATTGAAACCTCAAGCATATCCTTCCTTTGTTCTCTCAAATATTCAACCTTGCATTTCCTGGTTCCTTCCTACTGCCTCCAAACATGCCCTGACTACCCATTCTTAAAAATCTTTACTTGAGGGGCAACTAGGAGGTGCAATAGATAGAGTACCAGCCCTGAAGTCAGGAGGACCTGAGTTCAAATTCTGACCTCAAATGCTTAGCACATCTTAATCGTGTAACCCTGAGTAAGTCACTTAACTCCAATTGCCTCAGCAAAAAAAAAAAAAAAAAACTTGGCTAACTCTTTTTGGGGTACCAAATCCCTTTTTAGGATTAGCTCCCATGAGTCCCCTTAATGGGTCTTCTTCCTGATCATTGATAGGGAACTTGTCTTCCCCCTTGTTAATTGCTAAAAATCCCTTTTTTCCTTGCTAAAGACTGCTCTTAGCAGTGTAATAAAATTTTTGCCCCTTGGGGAAAATTTCTATTTGCTTTTTTCTTATTTTGCACTTAGTTTTAAATAAATTCTTAAAAAATTTTATTGGTCTTACTGTCACCCTCAAGCTGTCATTATCCCTTTCTTACTCTAAAAGCTATCTACACTTTCCATCCTCACTTCTCCTTTCACTCATTCCTCTACCCTTTACAATCTGACTTCCAATCCAACTGAAACTGCTGTTTTCAAAGATCCCAGTAATCTCTTAATTGTCAAACCTAATGGCCTTTTCTCTGTCTTCCTCCTTCTTGACCAATCTGCTGCATCTATTTATTACCATCTCCTTCTGGATTCTCTTTTTTCCCCAGGTTTTCATAATAATTACTCTCAAATGAAATAATATTTGTAAAAGTGCTTAGCACAGTGCCTGGCATGTAGCAGGTGCTATATAAATTCTTATTCCCTTCTCTTCTTCTTTCCCTTCCCCTGATGTCTCTTGGTTCTCTTCTTACTTATTTGGTGATTCCTCCATCTCCTCTGCTCCCTCATCAGCCATATCACACTTTATAACTATGGATGAAAGAAAGCCTGTGTCCTTGATCCTCTTTTCCTTCTTCTTGGCAATTTCCCCAAATCCCATAAGGTGAATTATTATCTATATAGATGACACAGGTCTACCCCCATTGTTCCCTTTGAGACATCTCAAACTCAACATGTCCCAAACTGATATTATCTTTCACCAAAAAACCCTCCTTTCTTCTAAACTTCCCAATTTCTGTCAACAATACCAGCATCCTTCCAGTCTCCCAGGTTTAAAACCTTAGCACTATCCTTAACTATTCTCTTCAACTTCCTTTATCCCACACTTCTAACCAATTTCTAAAACTTGCCACTTCTTCCTTCACACCATCTTTCACATCTACCTTCTTCTCTTTGTCCACACAATTACCACCTTAGTTCAGGCTCTTGTCACCTCTCACCTAGACTATGATTACAACAGTCTCCTAATTGAGCTCTCTATCTCAAGCCTCTTCCACTCCAGTCCCTCCTGCGTACTGCTGCCAAAGTGATTTTTCTTAGGGCCCAACTGCATCACTTCTCTACTCAATCAACTCAAAGGCTCCCCATTGACTCTAGGATAAACCATAAACTCCTCTGCTGAATTTTTCAAGTTCTTTACAATCTTGATCCCAACCCATCTTTCCAACTTCATTTGACAATGCTCTCTTTCCCATATTTGGTGATCCAGTCACAACAGCCTTTTTTCTTCTTCATAAATAGTAGTATTTCTCCTAACCCTGTATTTTTACATCTTTTTTGGCATCTTTCACGATGGGAATGTATTCCCTCCTCATTTCCATCTCTCTTCATTCAAGATGTAACTCAAGCACACATTCAACAAAGGGCAGTCACTTGATTCTCCAGGGGCTACTGCCTGCTCTTCCAGACTACTTTGTGTTTAATTACTTTGTACTTATTCTTTATACACTTGTGCATTTGCTTTTTGTTTTCTTCATTAGAATATAAATTTATTGGAGAAGCTAAGTGATGCAGCACCAGTCCTGGAGCCAGGAAAGCCTGAGTTGCCATTTCTTTTTCCAAGTCTTTTTACAAATGGGGAAACTGAGGCAATAAGATTGAATGACTTTCCAGGTCACATAGTAGTAAATATTTGAGGCTAGATTTAAACTCAGGAAGATGATTTTTCCTAACTCTAGTCCCAGCCTTCTATCTGAATCACCTAGTTGCTTCTGATTAGCACATAGTAAATGCTTAACAAATGTTTGTTGATTGATTGTTTCAGGTCACACAGGCAATAAAAATCAGGGGAGGATTTGAACCTAGGTCCAACACTCAATATGTCACTCAATATGTTGGAAAACTCAACAGTGGCCAATAGTTTGGAAAAGATGAGTTTATGTCCTAAGGAAGGGCAATGCTAAAGAATGTTCAGATTATCAATCAATTGCACTCATTTCATATGTCAGCAAGATTGTGCTTAACATACAATACTAGCTTAATGTACAAGTCGGGCTTCATCAGTATTTGAACTGAAGATTACCAGAACAACAGATTAGTTTTGGAGACAGAGGAACTAGAGACTAAATTGTTAACATTTTCTGGATTATGGAGAAAACAAGGGAGTTTCAGAAAAACATCTGCTTCTGTTTCATTGATTACACTACAGAATTTGTGTAGATCACAGCAAAATGTGATAAATCCTCAAATATGTGGGAGTACCAGTTCAGCTTACTTTTCTCCTGAGGAATCTTTATGTGGGCCAAGAAGCAACAGTTAGAACCGAACATGGGTCAACTGATCAGTTTAAGATTGGAAAAAGGAGTGTCACCTTATTTATTTTACTTATATGAATAGTACATCTTAAGAAATGCCAGACTGGATGAATCAAAAGCCAGTATTTAAAAAAAAAAACAACCAGAATTGCTGAGAGAAATATCAACAATTTCAGAAATACAGACAATACTATTCTGATGGTGGAAAGTAAAGAATTAAGAAGCCTCTTGGTGAGCCTGAAAGAGGAGAGTATAAAAGTTGCCTTGAATCTTAACATCAAAAAACTAAGATCTTGGTAATGGGTCCTATCACTTCCTGGTAAGTAGAGGGAAAAGAAATGGAAACTGTGTCCGATTTTATATTATTCAGCTCAAAGATCACTGCAGATGGTGACTGCGGCCATGAGATTAAAAAAAAACATTTGTTATTTGGAAGGACACCTATGGCAAATCTGGACAGCATACTAAAAAGCAGAGATATCACTATGCCAACAAAGGTCCATATATTCAAAGCTCTGGTTTTTCCACTAGTTATGTATGGCTATGAGCATTGGAATATAAGGAAAGCTGATTGTTGCAGAAAACACTTGTGGATTGTGGTGGAGCCAACTTTTGAGGGTCCCTTGGACAGCAAGGAGATCAAATCAGTCAGTACTTAAAAAAAATTAATTCAAGGTATTCACTGGAAAGTTAAATACTGAAGTTGAAGTTTAAATACTTTGGCCACATTAGGAGAAGATAGGACTCATTCAAAAAAAAACTAAATTTGTGAAAGATTGAAGACAAAAGGATATGGAAACAGCAGAGAATGAGATGGATAGAAAGTGTTATGGAAACAACAAACATCAGCTTGGACAAATTTCAAGAGATTGTGGAGGATAAAAGGGCCTGTGAAATCATGTACATGACTGACGGAGCAACAACAACCTCTGACTCCAGAACAGTGCTGTTTTTACTATATAATGCTGTTTAGAACGAAAAAAAGTTCTGAATGTCACATTGTAGTGTGGTGTCTCTTGGTTTTCAAAGTCTAGTCACAAGTTTTATGATCTCGAATAGCCTTGATTACATCTTAGTGACATAATAAGTCTGTTGTCCAAGGACCAATCTAGCTAAGAATGGAGATCATTTCCAGGAGGCTAACTATATGATGATTTTTTTTTAATTAAAGCTTTTTATTTTTCAAAACAGTGGACAATTCTTCAACATTAGCCCTTGCAAAATCCTGTGTTCCAATTTTCCCTCCTTCCCCCATGCCCTTCCCTATATTGCAAGTAGTCCAATATATGCTAAACATGGTAGAAATCTATGTTAAATCCAATATATGTATACATATTTATACAATTATCGTGCTGCACAAGAAAGTGATGAATTTTTTGATCATGGCAACCCATGAAATAAATAAAAATGGAAAATGGCTCCCAGTGTCATATTTCCCCTTTTCTTTGTATAGTGTCAGTAAAAGGAAGGAAAGGCAGAGGATACTAATGATCACACATTTTTTGACTGTCTAAAAATTAACTTAACTGTAAATACTCTAAATGTGTGATCTTTGTCTAATAGCTAATGAATTGAGTTATAACCAAAGGTGCTCAACCACATCAATAATTATACTCTCACATGAACTAATCTAAAAAGCAAAAAGAAATTGCAGCTAAATCAAAGAATTTTTCACAGTTTCTCTCAGGAGACAAAGATAAAGGAGTTGGTAGAGTTAGTTTCATTATATTCCCAAAGGCAACAAGAAACATAATTTCATGAGATAGTCTCACCTTTAGAGCTTATGCTGAACATAAGCAAAAAGATCACCATGCACATAATTGTAGCTATGTACCACATGTGTTGCAGAAGATGATGAGATAAAGAAATTAATAATAATAGCTAACATTTATATAATGCTTTACAAATACTATCATTATATCCTAATAACAACCTGGAAGGCAGGTACTATAATTATCCTCATTTTACAGATGAAAAAGCGAAATTAGTCCTATAGAAAACTTGACAATATCTACTAAATCAAGTCTTTGAATACTTTGATTGCAATGACTGATGCAAAGATAGACATAAGTAGCACAGTGAGAACTATGTTGTAACATATAGCTCAATTTTGAGAAACAAGAGGCCCAATTTCTCATCCTTATGTAAAACTGTAAATGAGAAGCCACTGAATGGCCCAATGGGAAAAGTGATAGACTTTGAACCAAAAGAACCTGAGTTCAAATCCTGGCGGTGACATTCATGACCTGTGGGATTTGAAATGTCACTTTACTTTTCTGGATCTCAATTTATTCATCTGTAAAGTGATATGGTTGAACTAGATGGCTTCTAAAATCTATTCTACCTCTACCTAAAATCATATGATTCATATAGTCTAAATAGCTCCAACCTGACCTATTGAAATGAGGCAGCAAGACTGAAAAATTAGAAACAGAAAAAAAAATAAAGATATTAACCTTTATTGACATAATTTCTTATAAAATTTAATTAGTACAAAACAGTCACCACAACTAAGAGATCAAAGGGACCCGGAAGCTGTTTTAACCAGCAAAAGCTTGATTTCCTTGCCAAGTGGAGGAGGATAGCAGCCAAAGGCAACACCAACTTAGATTCAGTCTCATTTGTAACATATTACAGATAATATTGGCAGAAGTTACAAGTAGTGTCATATTATTAAAAAAGTGAAAATCAATGGAAACCAAAACAAGTCTATAGAAATCATGGTGAGAGACACAGACAAGCTACATTATCTATCCCAAAAGAATTCATTAATAAATCTGGCAGGGAAACAAGAAAAAAAGAGATAATAACACAAATTTGTCAGTGTTTCTATAGTATTTGAATATCATCATTGGTAATAGAGAAAATAGTACATTTGGACCCTAACAAATGTTAATTATAATACTAATATGCTACACAGAGAAGTAAGAGTGGCACTTAAGATGAAGTTGAGAAGAGCAATTTGACTAGACCAAGAATACACTAAGGAAATCCAATCTAGAGATATAATAAATTACAAGTTGAGGGCATTCATAATACTTCTTCCACTGACAACATAAAGATAAAATGAGCTCATTTGAAGATGATGTATGGAGAGAATATACATTGTTATTGACCCCTTAGAACGTAATCTCCTTGAAGATAGGGACTGTTGCATGTTTTTTTTTGCTTTATATTTTTAGCACCCATGATAGTGTTTGGCTTAAGTGTTTAGTAAATGTTTGTTGATGGATTAATTGATTAATAATGTTCACCAAGATGAAACATTTTTGGTGAGGGCCTCTAGATTTTCCTGTTTGTGGATGACAGTTTCCCTGAAAAATTTGAATTTCCTATATGATATCTATAATAATTCTCTAGCATTTGAGCTAACTAATTACATGGGGGAAAAGCAAGTAGATGAAGAATGCCTATTATTCTGATTATAATATGAAATTAGATGGATAATATAATATGGACATCTAGGTAGCACAGTGGAAAGAGCATGAGGTCTGGAGTCAATTAAGACTTATCTTCCCGAATTCAAATCTGGCTTCAGATGTATGACACTGGACAAGTTGCTTAACCTTGTTTGTCTCAGTTTCTCGGAAGTAAAGTGAGTTAGAGAAAGAAATGGCAAACCGCTCCAATAGCTTTACCAAGAAAACTCCAAATAGGGTCATGAAGAGTCAGACATGACTGAAATTACCAAATAACAACAACTATTATATTTACAATGAAATTTTCAGTGATAAATTTCTCATTTGCAGCAAGAATTTCAGTAATCTTAAAATTCTCCCTGAAACAAAAAAAAATTATTTATTTATACACACACACATATTTAACATCATTGTTCTAGTGGTTCTGTATATTTACAAGTCATGGAATTAATTAGTTTCTGAGGAATTAAAGTTGAGTGTCAAGCAGTGTACAATGCAGAGGTATGGGGTAGATTTAAGCAGACAACTATAGAATACCACCAAAGAATTTCATGAGAGAAGTAGATTAGACTATGTCATCATAAAATTGTATGATCAGAAATGGATGCAAACCTGTTTTATAACTAGGAATATATATATGTATGTATATATATATATATATATATATATATATATATATACGTATTATCACCATACCTGGACTATCAAGACATATAGAAGAAAGATAAGTATTTATGGGAAGATATGGATAAGAGTTATGGAGATTCTTGGTCACACAGCATGAAAAGTTGTGGCTACAATGCAATTTGCCCCAGTTGAAGAACTCATATCCAGTAAAAAAAAAGTATCAAAGTCAATATAATTTTAGAACTGATGTTTATAAGTGTACTTGCTAGCTTAATCTTCTTGTCTATGTTAAATATCAAAGAGATTTTTTCCATCAATAAAAAAAAAAGAAATCCATGCTCAAGGCAAACAAGTTTTAACAACATTTGGAGATTGCTTCATGAGATTATCTCAAGGAGGGAAGATACCAAAAGAATACAAAAATTTATAGATGGTTTTATACCTGAAGAGAAAATATATCTACTTTTTAAAAAACCTTTTTAAAGTCTTTATTAGAATGTACTTTGTGTAGATGAAGTATTCTTGGTGAAAATAAAAGGAGGAACAGGGAGGCTTTTAAAAATAGTCCTTGACAGCAAACCACAGTCACACAACTGATGGAAAGGTACAGAAAATACAAGGCCATGCTGTGTTTATTATTTGCTGATTACAGAATAACATTTGGCTCAATAAAAGAAGGCCATGTCCTCTATCTAGTAGTCTTTCATGCCTATATTAAGATATCTTAACAAATGCAACCACAGAGATAATGACTCTTTTATTATTAACATCATAAGGTATAAAAGAGAGATGCTCACTAGAAGTATTGTTCATGTTGTTGAGAATATTTTATGTAAGATCCAAATGGAAAGGAATTGATTGTTGGTGTTATTATTCATATTATTTTCCTGGTTCTGCCTATTTTTCTTTGTATCCATTTTAAAATTTTCCTTTTTCTTTTTACTCACTATATTCATCATTTCTTACATTGCAATAACATTCTCATCATAATTTACCACATCTTCTTTTATCATTCCCCAATTGATGGGCAGCTACTTTATTTCCAATTCTTTACTACTTACAAGAAAAACTGATGTTAATATATATTAGTAATATACACATGATGATAATATATATTATGGTGCATGTAGGACACTTCTTTTGATCATTTATATTCTTGAGGTATATACTTAAAAGTGGGATTTCTGGGTCAAAAATTTGATTTGAATATTTTAGTTACTTTCTGTACATAACTCTAAAATGCTTTCTCAAAATGGACTAATGTGCAACTCCACCAACAATGTGTGTGTATGCCCATCTTTCCACAGCCACTCTAACATTAATTGTTCCTATCTTTTGTCATCTTGGACAGTTTGCTAATAACACCTCAGAAATTTTTTTTATTTGTGTAGAGGACCTTTATAAGGAAGCATCATTGGTTCAGTGGGAAAAAACATTAACTGTAGAATCAGAGTTCAAATTTGGTTCATATGCCAGTTTTGATGCTTATTATGTCCATAATGTAAGGTTCGCCCTCTTAAGCTGTGTCTTGTGATCCTATATGAAGTCTTGTAACTGAATGTAAGGGTAATGAAATCATGATTTATTATCATTAAATTTTTGATTTGTATACCTATTTTATATTTTTACATACCTGCAGTTACATAAAGTTTCTTGGGCTAAAAAGGGTTGCAAGTGAAAAAAGTTTAAGAAGTCCTGATCTAGGGCAAGCCATTTCGAGTTTCTGTTTCAGGATTCCTCTTTTATAAAATGAAGGAGTTGTATTAGATGACCCTGAGCTGAGACTTGTCTTCTCACTTTAATATGTGTGAGGTGAACAGCCTCAAGTCTTATTAAGAATGCATCATTCTTGCTGAGTGAAATGAGCAGAACCAGGAGATCATTATACACGGCAACAACAGTACTATATGACAATTAATTCTGATGGACATGGCTCTCTTCAACAATGATATGTTTCAAACCACCTGCAATTGTTCACTGAAGAAAGCCATATACACCCAGAGAGAGGGATGTGAAATGTGGACCACAACATAACATTCTCATACTCCTTGATTGATGTTTGCTTACATTGTGTTTCCTTTATCTGATATATCGTTTGTGTAGATAAGATTTTTCTTGCACAACAATGACAAGTTTGGAAATATGTATACATATATTCGATTTGCCAATATTTTAACATAATTAACATGTAGTGGATATCCTGCCATCTAGGGAAGGGGTGGGGAAGTTGGGGGGAAAATTTGTAATGGAAAGCTATGTAAGGGTTATTGTTGAAGAATTACCCACACATATGTTATGCAAATAAAATAAAATTAAATATAAAAAAAGAATGCATCATTCTTAGGCGCCTCAATTTCTGATCTTCAGGTACTTTTTGCCAAGTTTCTGAAAGACTTTTTTTCACTGTGCCAAGGAGGGGGAAATAGAGATGCAAATCTATTCCCAAATAAATTCAGACAAGTCTTCCTTTGTCAACATATCCATCTTGTCCCTTTTCCCTCTAGAAACTCCATATGGTTTTCCACTTTCTTTCCTCTTCCTACCACTTGGGAAGAAAGATATACTTCATTATTTCCTCAGCAAGCATTGTAGTACTCCAGGCTTCCCTGCATTATTGCATGTGGATACATAGATTAGATTCAGGGAAACCAAGCTGCTGCAAGCTCCCATTTATCAGAAGAACATCTGGGGTTCTGGGTGGTGATTTTCTGCCCATCTCTGCTGTTACATTTACAAAATGGAAGCAGTCACACAAATAGATGTGCAAGTTGCTGCCCTAAATTAAGCCCAGAAGGGGATTGATTGGAGAGTCCAGGAGCTCTCTGTATTGTTGCTAATGCATTCCCATCCTGGAGGGGATGTTGTTGCAGCCAAATACAGATCTCAGTAGCAATGGAGATAGATTTGGGCATTTCGATAGAGACAGATGTGAGTGTCTAGATCTGTGCATACAGACACTGCTCTGAGGGAGACAAATATCCTACAGACAAGAGAAAGGCAGGCAGTTTATCTGGGGACAGAGACAGAGGGAGTAACGTGTGTGGGGCACTGAGCACCATGTGGGAATGAATCTGCCCTGCTAACTATAGCTATGTTACCTTTTTTGCCAAGGATCAATCACTCTCCCTTAGGTCAAGTGATAATCAATGGCTGGGAGGGACTCAAGGAGAAAGGATCTCAACAGAAGTAACCAATTAGATCTCTGTTAGTTTGATACAGTGGAATAGATAGATAACAGGCTTCTAGTCCCAACTTTGCCACTGGCTTGCTGTATGACAAGTCATTTTCCTTTTTAGACCTCAGTTTCCTCATGTGAAAATAGGAATATTATTTGCAGATAGGAAATTTCCTGAGCAGAACCAAGGAGAACAGGGAAAAATAATTTTGGATGTATTCTTATTTACTCTGGAAACCTTTGGATCTCTAAGTCTTTTTGATATGAGATTTGGGTAACAGATGGAAATCTACCAGGTCATAATTTAAATTGAATCTGTAAATTCTAATCTGCTCTCTGCTGCTTGTAATGTCTTCAGCTGGACTTAGGGCAAAGATGCATATCATTCCATACCACTGAATGCACAAAAGCAAGTGTCCCACTGACCCCCATACCTATGATCATAGGATTGAAAAACCATGACCTAAGAAGCTGATGGGAAAAAATTGGAATGTTTAGCATAGAGAGGAGAAGGCTTGGGTGAGGGATGGGCTGTCATCAACTATTTGAAGAGTTGTATGAAAAATTGAGATTTATTTTGATTATCTGCAGAAGGCAAAAGTAGAATCAACTGATAAGGGAAAACATCCAAACAGTTGGAGTTATCCAATACAAAGGACCTGACTCAAGGAGTAGAAGTGCTCAAGCAAAGACATCATTACTTGTCAGGGATCCGGGAAGAACTTCTCTGTTTCAGGCAGGACTTACACTAGATAATCTGACATCCCTTCCAGTACTTTGATCCTACTGTATTATTATTCTTGTGACTTTGGGCAAGTCACTTAACTGCCCTGAGCCTCAGTTTCTCCATCTCAAAAACTGGACTCTTTAGATGACCCTTAAGGTCCTGTCTAGTCTTAGTGTGAGATCCAATAAACCTGTGGATATGATGTAAATACATAGCAGTGTTCATTGTTTCCAGCGGCCAAGAACAATTCTAATATATAGTACCCAATTTCAGTCAAAAATAGAAATCATTCATCCTAGTGATGGTTTGAAGATGGTAACTGAGTATCTGTGGGGACACTGACTCAGACTGGCTCCTTTAATGGACTTGTTTGGCTGGTGCATGCATCTTGTCTTGGTTCAGATTTATACATCACCATCATGGGTGTGTTATCTTGCTAAAAGTGAGATAAATTGCTCAAATTGCTACATCTTCCCCCCCCCCAGTGGGGCCTAATTGGATTTGCAAAGCAAGTAGTCTCCGTAGCCTGGCCTGGACCGTGAATTACACTCTACACAGCACAAGTTAGAGCCACTGGCAAAAGGAAATTCTAAACAACAACACCAGGTGAAGAAAGAACAAAATTGTGCTGGACTGGCTTTAATCTAGTGGGTATCAAAGAGCCGGAACACAATGAAAGAGGCAACTTGGTAGGGATATTGGCCAGAGTACTTGAATTTGGAGGCAGCAAGAACCTAAGTCAAATCTTACCTCAGAGGCTTCCTACTATAATTTAGGAGACCCTGAGTAAGTCCTCAGACTCTGTCAGTCTCATTTTTCTCATCTGTAAGATGAGAATAAACAGCACCTATATCACAGGGTTGGTGAAAATAAAATGAGATAAGGTATAAATAAAGCACTTTGCAGATCTTAAAATGCTGTGTTATTAGTGCTATTATTATTAGCTTTGTCATCATTAGTCACATTTGGACAGAAATAAAAATAATCCCTCATACTTGTAAGCATCACCTACTTACAAAGTGCTTTATAAATCTTATTTCACTCCATCCTCACCACACCTGTGAGGTCAATATGGAAAATATTATTATTTTCACTAGACTTACAAGGAAACAGATTCAGTGTAATGAGGGGACTTGCCTAAAGTCCTCTCCTTAATAGGTGGCAAAGCTGGTATCTAAAAGCAGGCCTTCTGATGTTGAGAAAAAGGCTATTTCTACTCTGCAGAATCCCAGAGTTGGGACAGATCTCAAGAGGTCATCAAGTCTAAAAGGGGTCATCTGGCCACAGCTAGGAGACCTCCAGTGAGTGGAGAGCCCACTATGTGTGTGTGTGTCTGTCTCTGTGTGTGTGTGTGTGTGTGTGTGTGTGTGTGTGTGTGTGTGTGTGTGTGTGTGAAATCTGGCTTCACTAGGCTGTGGGACCCTGGAAAAATTATTTAACCATGTTGGCCTCAATTTCCTCATTTATCAAATAAGTTGGTGAAGAAAAAGATAAACGGCTCCAGTATCTTTGCCAAGAAAACCCCAATGGGTCACAAACTTGGACACAACTGAACAATAACTACTATAGATATAAATATTGATATCTATCTTTCTGTATGTGTATATGTGTGTATATATGCATATATATCCCTTTTTTTACTTATCTTTCCTAATTCTTCTTAAGTAGGAGGAAAGGATAAATCTAATTACTCTTCTGTATCACAAAACCTAGTTACCATTGCCTCTGTAACCCTTCTCTTCTCGAGACCAAAGATCTAAATGTCATGATCTCCAGTCCTTTTATTCTTTACTCTGCTCTAAATGTACTCCATTCTTCATCCTAAAGTGTGCCCTCAAATGAATACAGTATGCCAGATATGGTCTTATTGGAGCAAAATAATAATAAGAAATTATTATTATTATTTTGCATTTTATGGGACTTTAAAGTTGGTAAAGTACCTTATAAACATTATCTTATTTTATTCTCATAATTCTGAGAGATAAGTTCTATTATTAATTTCCACTTTACAGATAGGGAAACTGAGGCAGACAAGTTAAGTGACTTGCCTAAGATAGGTATCTCTCTCTCTCTCTCTCTCTCTCTCTCTCTCTCTCTCTCTCTCTCACACACACACACACACACACACACACACACACACACACACACATATACACACACCCCTAGTAAGGCATTGATGAGCTGGAGTGGCCAAGTAGAAGGATTAGAGATCATGCAATATAGGGATCATTTGAAGGCACTAGGGATATTTGACCTAGAGAAGAAAATGCTTTGGGAGATTGTGGTAGCTATATTCCATTTTTTCTTTGAAAGACTGTTTTGGAGAAGAGCCAATAGTACATGAGTTTGTAACTCAGGTCTCTCTGCCTTTGGGTCAAACATCCCATCCACTGTGCCATCTAACTGTCTTGTTGAATCACTTTACCTCTGGGTACCTAGGACAACCCCCTAGGACTTACCTAGTACTAATAAGTAAGTTGCACTCTGTGACTACTTATGTATTTAGGAGGCAGTGTCATATGCAAAGAATCATGCACCTGGGGTCAGGCACCTGGGTATAAATTCTGGCTTGCTACTTGTGTAATTTGGGGGCAAATCATTTAACCTTTCTGGGCCTCGGTGGTTGGAGTCAATGGCCCCTTCCAGTTCTAAATCAATGATCCTAGGGAGTTCCCACATGAGATGTTCAATTATAGATGAAACTATTTTACCTATCACACTTGTTCTACACACTTTTTCTTATTAATATTAATTGAGAGCCTATTAGCTTTTAAAGGTGCTGTAGCATATTGCTGACTCAAGCTTGCAATTTACTAAAATCCCTAGATCTTTTTTCTTGTTTAGTCATATCATCCTATTTCTGTACTTGTTTTTTTTTAATCCAGATAAAGAATTTCATTGTCATCACTATTGACTTTCTTTTTCTTAGATTCAGCCCATTGTTCTAGCCAGTCAAGTTGTTTTTGGATCCCATCTCTAGTATCTAACATGAGAGATGCCCCCTTTAGCTTACATGTCATCCTTAAATTTGAAAAACATACCATTGGGTTTTCATCTAAGTCATTGCTAAAAATGCTAAGGTATGAGGTCAAAATCAGATCTCTGGGGCACAATGTAAGTGACCTCCATCCAAGGAATAAAAGTAATTTTTAACTACTTTAAATGACTTCCCTCCTTTGAAAATTGAAACATCTGGAGAGCAATTTGGAGCTATTCTCAAAAAGTGATCAAACTGTGCATACCCTTTGACCCAGCAGTGTTTCTATTGGGCTTATATCCCAAAGAAATCATAAAGGAAGGAAAGGGCCCCACATGTGCAAGAATGTTTGTGGCAGCCCTTTTTGTAGTGGCTAGAAACTGGAAACTGAATGGATGCCCATCAATTGGAGAACGGCTGAACAAATTATGGTATATGAATGTTATGGAATATTATTGTTCTGTAAAAAACGACCAGCAGGATGATTTCAGTGAGGCCTGGAGAGACTTTCATGGACTGATGCTGAGTGAAATGAGCAGAACCAGGAGATCATTGTACACGGCAACAACAAGACTACATGATGATCAATTCTGATGGACATGGCTCTCTTCAACAATGAAATGTTTCAAACCAGTTCCAATTGTTCAGTGAAGAAAGCCATACACCCAGAGAGAGGGATGTGAAATGTGGACCACAACATATCATTTTCATGCTCTCTATTGATGTTTGCTTGCATTGTGTTGCCTTTCTCTGATTTTTTTTTCTTGTAGATAGGATTTTTCTTGCACAATTTGTCAAGTATTTCAACATAATTAACATGTAGTAGACTTCCTGCCATCTAGGGGAGGGGAGGGGACTGGGGGTAAAATTTGTAATGGAAAGCTTTGTAAAGATCAATGCTGAGGAACTACCCATACATGTGTTATACAAATAAAAAGCTTTAATAAAAAATGAATAAAAAAGAAAAAAAGAAAATTGAAACATTAGTTCTTCCTCGAGAACTGTAAAACTACTTCCATTCTCTACCATTGTTCAAGAATCCCTTATAGCCACTCAGCAACCAAATCTATTCATTTTTTTTTCATTACCCATGACTATAACTGGTGATGACTTGAACTCATTAAGGAAAAATTGGTGGGTTTTTTTTATTTTTTAATGAGCTTCTCCCTTATCTTGGATTTCAATAACTTCTTTAATTCTGTTTTTCCCAGTCCAAAGCTCATTCTCCTTGACAGAAAAAAAAAAACAGATGCATTAAATATTATTGCTCCCTATCCTTATCTCTATCATCTGTTATCATTCTCCCATTTACTCTTCGCAGCAATACTATCTTGTCCTTTTTGACTCTTCCTCCTACTTTCAACATGTCTTTTTTATTTTCCTTTGAATTCATGGCCAAACTCAGTTCCTTCTGAGCTTTAGTGATGCTGACACTATTCTTGTAGGATGATGCCACTTTTTGTACTCATCCCCTATTTCTTTGACTTGCTTTCATCTTTTATACATGTCTTTTTAAAAGCTAAGTGGTTGATGAGTCCCCTGCATATAAACATCAGTCTCCTTAGACAGCTCTCCTTTTTCTTTCCTATAAAAATCATTTGTTTTTTCTTCAGTACTTTACTTTCAGAGTTTCCTATTTGAATCAACTTCCCTTATAGAATTTTGAGTCATGGTAGCTTATCGGTCCTTTTTCTGAACTCTTTGAAATCTACTCTCCAAAAATTTAGGGTGTTCACTGAAATCTATCCAACTGGAAATCTATCCAACTGTCTTTACTTTGCCACAATTATGAGATGGAATGGTTCTTTTGTCCAAAAGATTAGCACTTTTTGTACCTCGTTTGCATCAAGTGCAAAAAAGCAGTTTCCCTTATTATCCCTTCTCCTTTTTAAGAATTAAATTATAATTTTAAAATGATAATTGTAATAGATCTACTGTTTTTCCAGGATAAAAGTTCCAGCAGTTGATTGAATGATTAAAATCCCTATCCCTATATCACACATTAATGCCATTCATATGTTTTTTGAAATCATTATCCATTTTTCCCTTCCATCCAGGTACTCCCATGATAAAACTGCTATTATTTATTGCTTCCTGTCTTTATTTATTACTCATCCCAGTCTAAAATATTCACTGTTTCCCTTCCCCCAACCTAAATCTTAGATTCCCCACAAGAGTATATCATCTATAAATATGATTTTTCACTATTACTTTTAGCTAATCTATTACTTTAGAATCATGAATACTCTTTCACAGCCATATTCCAGTCTAGCTGCATTCTACCAACTCTCAGTGATATTGAACAAGTTTGAGTTTGCTTCCATGTCTTATGATTTCAAGTTTACTTTGTTCATCACACTTTTAAGTACTTACATATCTATATCTATGGCCATAAGTTTTCCTGAGGAATCTCTTCCTGGATATTGTCTTCTATAAATTGCATATATTTTCTAGCTTTTACTTGTTATTCAAACTGGTGCTAAATTGACAGATATATGCTAGCAATTCCTTTTCCTTCCCTTTTCATTTCTTTTTTTCCCCCATGCCAGAAAGGTTTTACTTTCTTCTCCTTTTTAAAGAGGATGTATGCTAATAATTGTCATTTAATTTCTTTTAATTGACCTTGACAGAAAAGGTGATATTAAGAAAAGGAGAGGATTTAGAGCAACAGATTTCTTTAAAACAAATTTGTAATTTAATCATCATAGAGAGCGCCTGGTGAGGAACTTCTTCTGCCATTGATATGTGACATGTTCTTGGCAACTTGTAATCTTAGAGAGTTTCTTGAGTCACTGAAAATTACAATAATTTACCCACAGTCACACAGAGAATAGATAACACGACAAGATTGCAACCCATGTCTTTGTGACTCAGCAGTGAGATACATGTTCTAGGCAAAGATGTCAAGCAGACAATTATAGATATAGGGCAGCAGTTCAAGATAAGAGACAAGGGCTTGATATGTAAATTTGGGAACCACAAGGATAAATGTGACAGTTAAATCCATAGAGAGAAAAAATGAACCAGACCCAGGGCAGAGCATTGGGATACATACCTGCTGTCAAGAAGACACAAGAACATTGTCTTTAGTTCAAGGCAAAATTCACCATGCCCTCAATACTTACTGGAAGCAATAACCTCAGTCCTCTATTTTTCTTCTTGGTAGCTCTAGTGTCTAATTCTTAAAGTGAACTGAAAGGCAAGGGAGAAGGAGAAAGGAGATGCATTTATGCTCATTGTCTAAGAACTCCTATGCCCATTTTAGCTTATATATTATGATCTTCTTTTTCTCTGAAATGTAAGGTAACTGTTTAGTTACCTTTAATTTGCTATGACTGGATTCTTGCCAAGCCCTAATGCAAACAGAAGCTTCCCCCAGCAGTCCTTTGTGAAGGATATAAAGCAGAAATGCAATTACCAATAAGACTTAATCTAATTAAATCTAATTAACTACTTTTTCTCTCCTTTTCCTACTGATAGACTTGAGGTGTCACTCTGACCTTTCCTGGTCTTAATACTCTCTATCCCACTAAGGGAGGATTAGGCTAAATTTATTGATCAAGGCCCCAATTTTTCCTAGGACATGGCACTAGCTCCCTCTGCTGCCTTTGATTGGTAAGTCACAAATTCAGTGCCATGCTTAATGAAAACAGAATCCACACTCAGCTATCTTCTGCAGTATAGCAAGTCCTAGGCAGAAATATAATTGTCAGGAAGGCTTTATCTAATTAAACCTAATTGACTGCCTTTGCTGTCTTCTTCCTGCAATTAGACTTCATATTTCCCCTTGTACTTTCCATGTTAAAAACTATCTCCTCTTTGGGTCATAGAAATACTTGTGTGTCTAAGAACATAGAATCTTTTTTTTTTTTTAATTAAAGGTTTTTATTTTCAAAGCCTATGCAAGGATAATTTTTTTCAACATTGATCCTTGAAAAATCTTGTATTCCAATTTCCCCCCTTTCCCTTCATCCCCTCCCCTAGATGGCATGTAATCCAATATATGCTAAACCTGGTAACAATATAGGACATAGAATCTAAGAACACAACAGGATATATAAAGGTATCTCATGCAATTTATTCATGAATCACTTCTACAAAATCCTTGACAGGTGGTCATCCATCTAGGTTAGCAAGGTTGACTCTGGGCCTTTACTTATGTGAATTTGGCATCCGTCTTATATGAAGATGACTTACCAACACTGCATTCTGAGCCGTGTCTAGAATGGTGCACTCACAATAAACTGGACCGAGTCATCCATACTCTTCCACGTGGCTTCCCACAAAACCTGGAGCATAGCCCTAGAAGATGGCATTTGAGATTAGGTATAGTAGTGTGACCACAAGACCCAGCAAAGCTAAATGTCCTAGCCCGGGAATTCAGATTCATGATCTTGGTCTCATTAGCCTTATGCTCTCTGCAACTGAAATTAGAGGCTATAGGTAAGATTTGGTCAGGTGCTACAAGGCCACGAAGGTTACTAAGACTTCTCTCTTAGCTTTATCAATAGTTTTGTTGCTGAGTTAATACTTGGATATCATTTTCTATGAAATGTTTGGTCTTTACACTGTTATTCTTCCTAGGCTGTATCTGCTTTTCAGTGACATCTGGCTTAAAAGATATATGTGGGCATTTTTTCCTATTTCCTCCTTTTTTTCAGTTTAAAAATGTTCCCTTTGATCAGCTTCTCAAGACTAACAAATATGTTTGCATTCATAAACATACACACAAACACACCTATATGTACATGTGCAGATTAATGCAGATATCTCTGCAAATAAGTGTATATGTATGCATACATATATCTGCATGTGTGTGTAATTTTTGTTTGTTTATATATGTATGTCCATCCCTAGCTAAGGGTCTGTCTGTCATACATTCATTAAATCAATCAATTAATATTTATTAGCCACTTTCTATGAGCTAAGCACTGTGCTAAGTGCTAAGGATAACAAAAGAGGCAAAAAAATCAGTCCTTGTCTGCAGAGTTCACAGTCTTTAGTATATCCTAAGTTATTGTCCAGAAGAAACCCAAATCACATTGCCAGACATCATCTTCTCAACAGTTTTACTTTCCTAATCCTGTTTGTTTTCTTCAGAAAACCTTATCATCAATTGGAAGCAGTGATCAATTTAGTTCAGTTCAATTTAGCAAGCAATTCTTAGGTGGCTACTGTTGCCAACTGTGTGTATTGGGTCTTAGAGATACAAAAATAAAATTATATTAGTCCCTGGCCTTAAAGTTTGCATTCTACTGAAAGGACATGCATAGCATGTAGAGAAGTAAATAAATATGTTAGATGTAAAAATAAATTCAAACTAATTTTGGTTGTGCCTAATAACTGGGGGAATCAGGAAGTACCTTTTAAGGTGGTACTTGAACTAAGACTTGAAGGGAGTTAAAGATTCCAAGAGGCAAGGATGAGGAGGAAACATTTCAGACAAAGTGGACAGACTGTTCAAAGGTATGAATATTGGAGAGATAATGTTGTGTACAAGTAAGCATATGCTGATAAATATTTAACAACCAGATCTCCTTTCCATTAATCAAAATGTCACAACATTTTAAAGTTTAATTTGCATCATTAATATTTTCCTCACTGCTTTATTAAGTTTGGACAATCAACAACAACAAAAATAAATTGTCTTAATTGTTAGTGTTTCTTGATTTTTAAAAAGTGTAAATATTCATACTGAAAATTTAACAATCAGCTCTCCAGGACTGGCTTAAGCTGATTTTAGAACACTCCTGTAAAGAACAGTAAGCAGGCCCGTTTAACTTGAATGTAGAATGCAAGGTGGGGGTAGTAAGACAGAAAGAAGATAGGTTATAAAGGGCTTTCAATGTCAAACAGATGAATTTGTATTTTGTTGTAAAAGCAATAAGAAAGCACTAAAGCTTTCTGATGTGGGGTGCAGCATAGTCAGATCTATACTTTAGGAATATCACTCTGGTGCCTTTGTGAATGGCATATTAGAGAAGGAAGAGTCTGGAGGCAGTGAGATCAATTAGGAATCATTCTCTAAGCAAGAGGTGATATGGACCTGAACTGGGGAATGTAATATCGGGGGAAAGAAGAGATTTGAGATTCGTGGAGGTAAAATCAATAAAGCTTGGCAACTAGCAGATGTGAATGGTGGGAGGGACTCCCTTGCAAGCTGAGGTGTCTAGAAATATGGCAATGCCCTCCACAGACACGGGGAATCCTCCCCTCCACCTCAGACAGATTTTGCTCCCCTCCCTTTAAAGGATATCCTATGTACTCATGATTTTTTGTTGTTGTTCATTTCTATTTGCATTGCCCTGGATTTTAGCAGTTAGAAGGAGGAGGAAGTTTTTTTCTTTTTGTTTTTGTTTTACTGGATCTATGGTTTTCAGTAGGAACAAATGGGGAACTTTCCCTATTCTGAGAAGACTGCATGTTTGTGAAAACATAAAGATCTTTGTGTTTACACCATCTTTTCCATCTTGCTGTTCTGAATCATTTATTTTACTTATTTTTACTTTTGTTCTTGCTTTCACTTGTTTGTGCAAGCTGTAATAAGAGAATTGTTATGGCATAACAAAATAAAGCCTTTTGAATGTGTTTATTAGGCAGTTAGGTGGCTCAATGGATAGAGTAGTAAGGCCTGAGTTTCTTCAGAAAACCCTATTGTCACCTGGAACAATGATTCATTCAACAGTTCAGTTTAGCAAGTATTTCTTAGGTGCCTACTGTGTGCCAGCTGTGTAGACTGGGTCTTAGAGATGCCAGTCTCAGACACTTCATTAGCTGTGCGACTCTGGGCAAGTCAATTAAGCTGTTTGCCTCAATCCCATGAAAAAGTAAATGGCAAATCACCTCAGTGCCTTGCTAAGAAAACTCCAGACAGTGTGGTCCACGGGGTCACAAAGTCAGACACGACTGAACAACCACCACAGGGTGCTCGTTAGTGTTTTGTGTGACCTTCAGATGACCGTGGCCATCCCGTTCTTGTGTGACTCTAGGAATAGACTGTGACAAAGATGAAGGGAACAAGAATTTATTAAACACATACAATGTCCTTGTGGTAAGAGCTTTACAAAGATTATCCTGCTTCATCCTCATAACAATTCTAGGTAGATTGTCAGTTATAGGTTGTTTCTCCCAATTATGATCCCCATTTTACAAATGAAGAAGTCCAGTCAGATAAAGGTTGGCTTGCTCAGGGTCACACAGTTAGGAATTTGAATTCAGGCCTTTTTGACTTCAGGCCTAGCGTACCACCTGGATGCCTCTAGTTTAAGAAAATAAAATTTGTCAATAATGATAATGATGATGGATAGTAATAATAACACTTTGAATTTGTATTGTGTTTTATTGTCTGCAAGTCTTTTATGTAAAAATGTTGGATAAGATAAGCTTTAAGGTGACTTCCAGGCGTGAAATTCTTTATCTGCTGATTGAATTCATGTCTCTGAGTCCCAGTTTACCTTTATATATAAGAAATAAATTTGATGAACTTAAGCAATACTCATTTATTAAACACTTAATATATATCAGATACTGTGCTAGGTCCCAGTGATGCTAAAACAAGAATAAAACATACCCTGCCCTCAAGGCATTTCTGTTCTGTCAAGAAATACACGATGTGTCTATATAGAAACAAAATAAATATGATGTAAAAGATAATCTCTACCATCCTTTCATGCTCCAGTATTGTATGGTATGGCAATACCTCATATTGTAGAGATGAGGAAAAAGACCAAAAGAATATGTTTCTATGATAGCTCAACCAAAGTATATAAGCTCTAAGGCTCAATGAAGTCTGGATCAGAACTCTTCAACTACAGAGTGCACCTTGTTAGCCTTCGGTGTTGTTTACTTTAGAAATGGATCCTATGTATCCTTAAAAGTCAGATGGTACAGATCTTTCTCAAGGTCAGACCTGGAATCACACATCTAGGGAGTGTCAGTGGCCAGTGCCAGACCTTCCTCAGCTTTCCTCACTGTCAATCCGACTTTCCTGTAGCCTGCCACCACCATTCCCAGAGCAGACATCGGGCTTCTTAGCAAAGAAATGAGTAAAGAGTCACCTTTACTAACAGGATGGGCCATGGGCTTCTGCATAGCAAGTCTCCAGTCAGCGTAGGGTTGTCAGTCAAACTGAAGGCCACGCGAGGCTTTGTGGGACTGTCACATCTAATTCTAATTCTACATATACCAATTGAAGACATTTTTTCATTCTCAGGTCTGCTGAGATGTCTGAATTGGCATTGGGAAATACAGAGTGATATTAAAGAGGGTGTTAAGAGAGGTGCTTTAGTAATGTCAGGACATGGTAATGGATTTGTAGGAGAAAGTGCTTTTTTTTTCTTTAAAGATGGTGAAATTGCAGTTTTAAATGGAGTTTCCTTCTTAAATTTCTTTGAGGATGAAATGAAATGATGTATGTCATTGAGAAGGTTGATCAAATTACAAGACTTCTCAAACCTCAGGAAAAGTTCTTTAGGAAAACACAGGGGTAAAGTCTAGAGCCTACAGGAGATTTGGTCAGATGAAAAAGGAAACCGGCTGGGAAGAATTGAAGAATTTTGATTTCCCCCAATGCTTTAGAACTCGCTAATAATGCAATAAAAATCTTAACTTTGCACATTACACCCCACTAAGCTGCAAGTGGGAGAAATGATGCATTTATGCTTAGCAAATAATTTTAGTCATAAATGGGGCTGTTGGTAAACTCAGGGATGTTGGTTCAACATGAAGGCAGAAAAAAAGAGGAAAGAAAAGAAATCAATGAGCTAGCACCCTGGTCACCTTGGACACCAAAGAAAGAATCTGGCTGAGGTTGGGGGTGAGAATAACATGGGGACTTTATGTGGGTTTGAAAGAAGTAGTTTTGTTTGGTGTGGGGGAGAAAAATCATCTGGAGTCTTTTAGCTTCCAGAAAAACAAATTGCTTGATAATAGAAGTAACTGGGCGGCTAATTTCCCACTTAGTAAAAGTAATTAGTCTTTTCAGCTATGTGCTCAAAAACACATAAGGAAGATGGAATAAAAGGGACAGGTGAGGACCAAAATGGAATTTTGGAATTGGATTACATGATTCTATGGAAAGGAGCTATTAGAGACAGGGGTTAAGACTGCAGAAAGCTCTTTCTGATCTACCTAAGCTCAGGGAGTGAAAGACAAGTGGAAAGCTGGGATTAATTTTTTTTTTGCTTATTTGATTATCTTAGGGGGGTTTAATAGGGGGAGAATCAAACTATTTAAAGGGTTGAGGGAGGGGAGAAGAACATGCATGCCTGGAAAAGTAGACAAATCCCTCTCTTTTAATGGTAGTAAAAGCAATGAGACTGGACTTCTGTGGGGAAATGTGGCAGCCTCCTTAATGTAAGCAAAAGTGCACAAGAATGATCTCGGGAGAATGGCCCCAATATTCAGCAAGTATAAAAAGACAGTGTAGTATAATAGAGTTATGGGCTTAATACTGTGCTGTGGATGAAGTAGCCTGGAGGAGACATTCATTGGGGGTATATACATATTCCCTGCCTAGTTCCAGCCCAATAAGGAGAAAATTGAAGGGCCCTGCTTCGAGCCATGTACATTGCCAGGACAACATCCCTACAAGGTTTCTTCTGGGGATAGGAACCAGGTAGAAAACATTAGCCCGTGCTCCACTGAGTGGTACCTCTGGGCCAATTCACCCACATTACACTAAGACATCTGGTCCAACTTTTCTACTTGCTCTCTTTATATTTGGGCATCTTGGGGTAAACTATTTCACCTCGATTTCCTCATATGTAAAATGGGGGTAATTTTACCAGCTAGGGTTGTTGGGAGGATGAAATGAAATGAGTCGAAATGAGTAAGGCATTGTTACCACATTAAGGATGCCAGGGCAGCTGAGACACAAAATCAATAAGCAGGACTAGTAGCTAATAACCCTGAAGAGGGAGAGAGGAAAGAGACAGACAGACAGAGACAGAGAGAGACAGAGGGAGGAGAGGAGAGGAGAGGAGAGGAGAGGAGAGGAGAGGAGAGGAGAGGGAGAGAGAGAGATTAAGAAAGAGAAGGGGGAAAAGAGGAAAGATAGGGAAAAATAAGGGAGAAATGAGGGAAGGAGAGAAAGACAGAGACATGGACAGAGAGAGAGGGAAAGAGAGAGGATAGGAGAGAGACAGACAGACAGACACAGACAGAGACAGACACAGACAGAGACAGACACAGACAGAGAAAGGAGAGGAGAGGAGAAGAGAGAAGAGGGAGAGAGATTAAGAGAGAGAAGGAAAAAAAGAGAAAAGATAGGGAAAGATAAGGGGGAAATGGGGGAGAGACAGAAACATGGACAGAGAGAGAGGGAAAGAGAGATAGAGGAGGGGGTGGAAAGGGAGAGAAAGAGAGACAGAGACAGATATAGAGATGGAGAGAGATATGGAGAGAGAAAGAGATGGGGGAGAGGGGGGAGGGAGGGATAAAGGAGAGAGGGAAGGAGGGAGGGAGAGGGAAGAAGCAGGAGAGGGAGAGGGAGATGGAGGGAGGGAGGGAGGGAGAAAAGGGAGGTATGGTGATGTAGGGTTCTGTGGATATTTTCCCTATGTGCCTATGTTTTTGTTCCCAAGTGTTAGATAAAAAATAGAGAAAAGATAAAAAGTGGACTTGTCAGAAAAACTTGGACTTAAACCCTTCTTTAGACACTAAGGATTATAGAATTAGATAGCTCCAAAGCTGAGGAAAATCAGCCCTAGGGAATTCATGTGACTAGTTAAGGTCACACAATTAGCTGTATGAGATAAGGATAGAGACTAGACCTTTCATGTCATTGATATAGGGAATTACCAGGTGAGAAAAATCCATTTATTGATGCAGGACTGAACCTTCTCTGCAACTAATATTCTTAAAGTTGCCTCTTCTTAGAGAATTGAGAGGTTAAGTAACTTGTCCAGTGTCACACTGTATGTATCAGAGACAGGATTTGAATTCAGATCTTTGCTTTCAGGGGGAACTCTCTATCCACAATGCCATGATTCTTGATCCTGAGAAAATCATTTACCTTCTCCCTGTCTCAGTTTTCTCATACGAATGGAGTTTCATAAGGTTCTTTTGGGGATCATGTAAGATAACATATATAAAGCACTTTGTGAACCTCAAAGTGCTTTGTGAAGATTGTTTTTGATGATGATGATGAGGAGGAGGAGGAGGAGGAGGAGGAGCAGGAAGAGGAGGAGGAGGAAAAGGAGGAGGAGGAGGAGGAAGAGGAGGAGGAGGAACCCTGGGGTGCTTTTTCTGCCAAGTCATGATGCCCAAGATCTCATCTGCCCATCTGTCCAAGGTCTCAAGCACAAAGTACTTAATTTAGGTGATGCTGACACTATGTCACAAAATCAGAGATAATCATATTCGTAACAATGCTTTCGAAATTCTTCTAGGATCATGTCTTGCGCAAACTATGTCAAAGATCATAGAATCCCAGCAGTGAGAAGTCATGGCACCCTTACAAATGCCTTGTAATTGTAAGGCACTATATATATATGTAGGGAGCAGCTAGGTGGTACAGTAGTTAGAGCGCTGGACCTGGAATCAGGACAATCCATCCTCATGAGTTCAAATCTGGCCTTATTCACTTACTAGCTGTGTGATCCTGGGCAAGCCACTTAATCCTGTTTGCCTTAGTTTCCTCATCTGTAAAATGAGCTGGAGAAGGAAATGGCAAACTGCTTCTGTACCTCTTCTAAGAAAACCTCAAATATTCCAGAATGAGGTCACAAAGAGCCAGACAGGACTGAAATAACCAAACAACATACATATAAGCTACAATTATTATTGTTATTTGTTACCTGTAAGAGAGATCCATCTCCAAAGCCTCATGCTGGTATTCTTTCTTGAAGATTATATCAGCAGAAAATCACTGAGGGCAGGTTTTGCTAAACTAAGCTCCTAGTGGGGCAGCTAGGTGGCTCAGTGGTTAGAGCACCAGCCCTGAAGTCAGGAGGACCTGAGTTCAAATCCAATCTCAGACACTTAACATTCCCTAACTGTGTGACCCTGGGCAAGTCACTTAGCCCCAATTGCCTCAGCAAAAATAATAAAAATAAAATAAGCTCCTAGGAACTCATTCCTAGATTGGCTACTGAAAGATGATTTTTTTTTGTTGTAACACCTTTCAAAGATCATCTAAGATGCAGTGTGGTCACATTCTGCATTGGTGGAATGAGTACCCATTCTGACAAAATCAAGGATCATTAAAATAACTGAACTCTTGAAGAATGTCCCTGGTAAGCAACAGTCAACTTTCTTTCCACTTTCAAACTAGTGTTTTAAAAAAAAAACAGAGAATTTCAAAAACACTATGGTAAGGAGGAGGAAAATACCACTCTGAGTTCAATTTGCATTTGTGAAATTTTTTTAAAATTATCTCAAACATATGTCAAATATATCTCATATAAAAGAGATATATTACATATGGATTGCCTTTTAATTTAGACTAAAAACCCATCAGATCACAGGCCTAGAGCCAGAAGGAAACTTAGAGGCTAAGTCCAAGCCCTCATTTTACAGAGAAGAAAATTGAAGCCCAATAAAGTTAAGTGACTTGCCCAAGATCACACTAGAAGTGAGTGTCAAAGGTAGAATTTGAACCCAGGTCCTCTGACTTCAAAGTCAGAATTCTTTCCAGTGAACTATGCTGAACAGGGAAGGCAAAGTTCCTGAGAGATTCCAAACACACACACACACACACACACACACACACACACACATACACACCCCTTCTTACTTCTTGAGCTGTTCATCACTGTAACAACCTTAAACAGCTTTTCCTTTATTTGGACAGGCATTTGTTCCAGGCACAGATGGTGCTTATAAAAAGCCACATGCTGTCATGAATAACTCCAGGTGGGAGATCCATGTCTTTTGGACTCTCAATTTTCTATTCCAGAAGCAAGGCTATTCAACGAGTCTAGAACTCTCTCCTTTTTGATACCTACAGACATCAAGGTGAGATACAGCTGGACAATGAGAGAGTTCCTGATCTTCCCGAGGGACTGATGATGTTCTGATGTTCGGAAATGGTTTGGTTATGCATGGCCCTTGCTGAAAGGAAGAGATAAGCACTTATGTCTCCTCTAGGGCTTTGTAGTCATTCTCCAGCTTCAGGGACACCATGATCTGCTTATTCATCATTGTCTCTTTGGAGATGTGGAAAGGGATTTGAGTATGGGTACAGGTGGGGATATTCCCATCGCTGAGGCAGCCACTAGATTTAATTAGGAGATGGAGTAATAAGAAAAGTCTCTTAAGCTAGGTTAGACAATTAATTAATTTTTGGAATGGCCCATAGGCCATTAACTATTGAGAAATTCTCAGGCCTCAAACAACTTATACTTCAAGAAATCAATGCATCTTTATTTTCTTAATGAAGATTCTCTCCCTCTCTCCCTTCCTCCCTCTCTCTGTCTCTCTCTGCCTCTGTCTCTGTCTATGTCTCTGTCTCTGTCTGTCTCTATCTCTCTCTCCCTCTCTCTGTCTCTCTCTCCCCTCCCTCTGTCTTTCTGTCTCTCTGTCTCTGTCTCTCTGTCTCTGTCTCTCTGTCTCTGTCTTTCTCTGTCTCTCCTCTCTCTTTCTCTTTCTCTTTCCCCCTCTCTCTGTCTTTCTGTCTCTGTCTGTCTGTCTCTCTGTTTCTCTCTATCTCTTTCTTTCTTCCCCCCTCTGTCTTTCTGTCTCTCTATCTCTGTCTGTCTGCCTGTCTGTCTCTCTCTCTCTCTCTCTCTCACACACACACACACACACACACACACGTGTACACATCTTATTTTGTGAGATATTCATGTATCACTCTACATAAATCTTATGAGAAAGGTCCATTCTTTAAACTAAAAATGATGTTCTAAGTTTGCTAGTTTGTTGTTGTTATTTATTTATCAAGTCATAAGGAAGATATTACAAATGTTATTATCCCATTTCTCAATGAGAAAATTGAAACCCAGAGAAACAAATAGCTTGCCTACAATCACATAGCTAGCATGAGTCAAACCTAGAGTTCAAATCTATGTCTTCCCATTCTTCCATATCTGTTGCCTTTCTACATCAAAAAGAATCATTTCCATGAAAACCTAAAATGTGTCACACAAATGTTTTTACATGTTTATGGAAATTCAGTCAATCTGGCATTGTGGATAGAGAACCAGCCTTGAAGCTGGGTTGGATCTCCTCCCCTGAAACATCCTGACTGTGAACCTCAGCCAATGACTCAGTGTCCCAGTGCTCTAACTGGTGCTCTTCTCTCTCAGTGAAAAAGGTGCAGAGAAGGTACCAGCCTGCTTGGTTTCTTATATTTTTATGTTTTATTATTATTATTATTATTATGACCTATTTTAGGTCAATGAAGCCACAGATTCAGTCCCAACCTCTTACTTTGTACTCTTTTGTATAAGCTTATCTGTTTACATACTGTTTCCCCTCACTAGAACAGATACTCCTCCAAAGCAAACTTTGTCTTTGTCTGGCACAGGCCTTAGAACACAACAGGCATTTAATAAATGGTTGTTCGATAAATTGAATAAATCTCTTAAAAAAGTCATATGACATAACACCTCAGATGTTAAAAAGCATGTTCCTGTAAGAAAATACAAGATTGGCAGGGTGGATGTAAGATAAAGTATTAAAATCAGAGATTATTTAGTTGAAAATCATAGGAGTGAGAAACAAAAATGACTTTGTCACTGAAGCATACTGTAGACCACCTGGAACAAAAAGAGGAAATAGATAGTTTTGGAAATAGATCACAAGCCTAATACAGAGGCATAATATGGTGATGGAGAACTTCAATTATCTAGGTATTTGTTGGGGTTATCCTACTGCCAAAAGCAAATAACATTTTTAAAAGTTTATTTTCACATGGAGCTAATAACTTCCTGACATGCCTTAGTGATAATTTCATCCCTTAAAAATGTGGAGGAACTATATAAGATTGCTTGCTGTCTTGGAAAGGGAAGAGGTAAGAGAGGGAGGGAGGGAGAAAAAATTTGGACTTCAAAATCTTACAAAAATTAATATTGCAAACTATCTTTACATGTAATTGGAAAAATAAAATGCTATTGAGAAAAAAGAAAACAAAGCATAAAGTAGAGGAACCAATAAGAGGAATTCTATTCCACTTCTTATTTCTCTAGATTTTGGGAAAGTGATATCCAAAGGTTTCAGAGAACACATAGGTAGGATCCCATAGAGTAAAAAAGCTAGAAGAGAAGTCAGTTTGGGAGGTGTGGGAAATGCTCAAGGATGAAATTATGAAGACCCAAAATGAGTTAGTTCCAATAATAAGGAAGAATGGTGTTTTTTTTCCTAAAGACTAATGTGGATGCACAAAGTACTAAGCAATCAATTTAAATTTTCAAAAAGAAATGTGCAGAAGAAGACAGCAATATAGGTAATTCATTAATATAAGCATGGTATAGTCCTCAAATATTAGCGACAAGAATGTTAAAGCTCAGAATGAGCTGAAGCGGCAAGAGAACCGAAGGACAACAAAAGAAGTATTTTTTGCCCTATTGGGAGAAAAAGAAAGGTCAAAGATTAGAGAATCACTCTTTGCTTGGGGTGGATGGAACAATGATAACTGACAACAGAGAGCAGGCAGAACTGCTTAATTCCCATTTTGTTTTTGTCTTCTCTGCCAAGGAGAATGACCTTCACAATGGAAATGGCAGAACAAAAATGACTAGAAGGGGCCAGATGCCCAGGATATGTATGAATTTAGTAAGAAAACACCTAAGATGCCCTTGCTTAGTTTAAGCCACCTGGGCCAGATGAACTAGATCCTCAGTTCCTAAAAAAAAAATATCAGATGGGATTGCTGAGTCACTTTCAGTAATACCTAAAAGACAGAAAGCATAAGATTACAGAAGGGAAAATGAGGTCCTTGTTTTCAAAGAAGGGAAGATAATAGAGTCTGAAAACTATAGACCTATGGATTGGATTTTGGTTCTTCAGAAAATTTTAAAACAGATTATTAAAGAGATGGTTGTAAAATATCTAAAAAGGAATTTGGTGATTACAAAGAGCCAACATAGCTCCATTAAGCATAGATCTTGACAGTTTAACTTCATTTGCTTCTTGGGAAGAATTTCTAAACTAATAAACATTAGGCTCTCTATTGGCTGTGGTTTACCCACATATCAACAAGCATTCAAGAGAAAATGGAGAGATAGATATTAGATAATAATAGACAAATTCAGAACTGGTTGGATGGCCAGACTCAAATTATAGTCACGAATTGTTTGCTGTCGATGTGGACTACACTCAGGATCTGTTCTTGGCTCTGTACTGTTTAATGTCTTTATCAATCACTTGGATGAAGGCATAGATTGTGTGCTCATCAAATTTGCAGATGACACAAAGCTGAGGGGGGTAACTGACACAGTGGATTACAGGTATCAGGAACCAAAAGGATCTTGACAGGCTAAGCTGAACTGGGTTGAATCTAATAAAATGAAATTCAATACTGATAATTGTAAAGTCTTGCACTTGGATAGAAAAAAAATTTAACATATACAAGATGGGAGAAACATGGTTCTGAAAAAAGATTTTAAGAGTTTTAGTGACTTGCAAACTCAATATCAGTTGGCAATGTGGTGCATTATTCTGAACAAGGTAATGTGATATTGAACTGCATTAAAAGGGTTATAGCTTCCATTTATGGGGAGGTGACAGTTCCACTGTATTCTGCCTTCCTAAGGCCTCATGTAAGCATTGTGATTCGAGCAGGATCTTGATAAGTTGGAGAGTGTCAACCAAGCTGGTGAAGATCCATGAATTCATTGCAGAAGAGGATTAATTGAAGGAAGTAGTAATGTCTAACTCAGTATTTGAAAGGCTGTCATATGGAGGAGGCATTAGACTCATTCTATTTGACCCAGAGGGTACAAGTTGCAAAGGGAAAAATTTAGCCTGTCTATCAGAAAAACCTTCTTAACAATTAGAGTCCAAAAAGAGAATGGACTGTCTCAAGAAGTATTGGGTTCCCCTTTCCTGGAGACCTCCAAGCAGCTAGTGGATGATGATTTGTCTGGTATGTCATCCTGAGGGTTCCTTTCATTTATGAGTTTAAACATTTGGTCAATGAATTCCTTTCCATCTCTCAAGTTCTATGGCTCTGGGTCTATATCTTCTGTCTTTAAGTAAAAGCTGCACAGTTTGTTGCCGTTTTCTAGTCATTATTCAGTCGTGTCCAACTTCTTGTGACCCCATTTGGGGTTTTCTTGGCAAAGAGACTGGAATGGTTTGTTATTTCCTTCTCCAGCTCATTTTACAGGTGAGGAAACTGGAGCAAAAAAGATTAAGTGACTTGCCCAGAGTCACACATCTACTAAGTGTCTGAGGCCAGATTTGAATTCAGGTCTTCCTGACTCCAGACCTGGAACTCTATCCACTGTACAACCTACTTCCCTGGACATACAATGACTCAGTAAAAATAAGGACTAGTGCCATACAACACCAACTCTTATGTCATTATAGTCAGGCAGACTCTTCTACTTACTGTCTTTAAAAAGTTACTTAATTTTTCTGGGTGCTAGTTTCCTCATCTTCAAGACCAAAAGTCCAGTGTGATTCAAGGGCATACAGCCAGAACATTATAGTTTAAATACAGAAATCTCATTTCCAGAACTTTTTTCCATAAGAATTTCTTCAGTTGATGGAAATTTACCAGATTCCTGAAGCTACTAATGACTTTTAATATTAGAGAAGTTTTTCATTTTTTACTGATTTAATTTTTTTGGCTATTAAAGGTAGCCTGAAGAAACACCATCTGTTGAGTAGATGATAGATTGTGAAGACAATTTTAGTAGGAAGACTGTAAATTTTGGATTGATCAGGGATGTTGGTATCTCAAGACAGTTGCAGTAGGCATTGAAATGCTCTGTAGAGAGAATTCTTCAATCAGAGGCCATTCTTACATAGCACTTAAATTTTAATCAATCCCGTTTTGACATTCTCTATTCAAAAAAGGACTGTTGATCTCAATAGAAAATCTATCAGGACATAGAGGATTTAAGATACTTTTTCTCCAGAAAAAAAAATCACATACTCTAAGGATCATACGAGAGACTAAATCTAAGTCATTCCTGCAGTAATTAGGTCTGTTTTTGATAAATCTGCTTTTCTACTCTATGGTGTCTGTAATTTTTCATAGATTCAAGCAGGTGCAAGTTAACTGCATGGTGAGTTTTGAGGAGTACTGGATGGCTCACTTCTCTAAAAAATATTCCCCCTATCATTCTGTCACTGGATTTGAGATTGTTGTCAATCAACAGTTAATAAGCATTTATTAAGTACTTACTATGTTCTAGACACTGTAGTAAATACTGGGAATACAAATTCAAGTAGGAAGAGAGACAGTCCTTGCTCTCAAAAAGGTTACATTCAAATGAGGGAATATAATACACGAAAAGGAACTGCAAGGGATGGTAGGGAGAAAAGAGGGAGTGGAGGTACCTCATTTGGGGACAGATGGACTTTCAGTCAGCAGTGCAGCCTGGTAGGGAATGAGGACAGAGCTGGTCTGGGTCTCCTCCTTAGGTTCAGGGAGGAGCCAGACAATCAGAAGCCAATCACTCATTTCGTACAGGGAAAGAAGAAAGAAACTTTGAAAAGGAAATGAGACAGTTCCAAGACATACTTTGTCTTCACAATTATGCAAAGTACTGAATCAGCCCTTGATGGGTAGATGTGGGGTAGCAAGGACTATTTGCTTTTTATCTTTTTGTCTAATATTTTGCAGTGCCTCACACATGGTAAAGACAACAAATTTTTTTTGAATGTTCACTGTTTAATGAAGAGGCAACAGTGCTTAAAAAAGAGGTACTGTAGAAAGAACTTTGAATCTGGAATTGGGGGGGGATTGTTGTTTAGTCTTTCCAGTTGCATCCAACTCTTCATAATTCCATTTGGGGTTTTCTTGGCAAAGATACTGGAATGGTTAGCCATTTCCTTCTCCAGCTCATTTTACAGATGAAGAAACTAGACAATTAAGCGACTTAGCCAGGGTCACACAGCTAGTAAGTGTTGTAGCCTCATTTGAACTCAGGTCTTCTTGACTCCAAACCCAGTGCTCTATTTACTCCATCACCTAGAATCTAGGGCCAAATCATACTCTGTCACTTGTTACCTTCATGACCTTAGGCTCAGAGATTCACTTATCTGAACTCTTCTATAAAACAGGTCCAGATGACCTGTAAGGTCCCTGCTAGTTCTGATATTTTTATCATTCTGTGAGTACTATATCCTAGGAAACCGTGTTTGTTAAAAACTCCTTGACTCATCCTTGCCTCCTTTAGTCTCTCATTAAAAAGTGACACTTCTCCCTGTCAAGGTTCCTACTCTTGATGTATCCTCTGTCATCTCCTTTAGCAGCTTATTCTCTTTCCAGTCTCAATACCCTCCTGCTGACTCCAAACATGCCTGGGTCTTTCTATCCTGAAGAACCTTCATTGGATCCTCAAACTATCATCTTCTGTCCCTCCTCCCTTTCACATCCATCTTCCTAGAACAAAGCTGGCAACGAAGACATCAGTGATGATTTTAGAGAAGGCACCTTCAGTTGAGTGATTGGGGGGATGGAAGGCCAATTGAAATGGTTGAGAAATACGTGAGAGGAAAGTGGAGACCCTGAGTAGTGATCTCATTGACTCTTATGAGTTCAATTATAATCTTTGCAAAATGTTTCCTGATTTCTATATCCAGCCCTATTTCTCTCCTTAACTTTAGTTCTTCATCATCAGCTATCTGTCAAACACCTCCAAATAGATGTCCTCTAATGCCTTAATCAATATATCCATAATGGAATTTATAATCTTTCCTCCTAAATTCATACTTTTTCCTAACTTTCCTATTTTGGCCAGGGGATCATATTTCTTTCAGTCATCCAGGTTTGAAACCTCAGAGCCATTCTCAGTCCTTTACTCTTTCTCAGCCTTCATGTTGAAATAGTTGCTGAGTGTCAGTCAATAAACATTTATTAAGTGCCTTACTATATGTCAGATACTATGCTAAGCATGGGGGACACAAAGAAAGGTAAAAGACTGCCTGTGTTTTCAAGGAGTTCACAGTCTACTAGAGGAGACAACATGCAAATAACTAGGTAGGAATAAGCTACACACACATATATACATATATATAAAGAGAGAGACTACATATACATATAGAGAGAAGACTATATATAATACATAAGTATAGAATATATATGTATATGTATGTACATATGCATATACATCCACATGTACACATATACACATTATGTATATAATATATTCTATCTATTCTACATATATTCTACCTCCACAGAATTTTTCTCTAGCATGGGTCCTCAACTGCTCATACCTAGAATACTATGATAGGAATGGTCTTCCTGACTCAAATCTCTCTCCTTTTCCAATTTACCTTCCAACAAGCTGTCATATTGGTATTTTTTTTTGCTTTTTGCTGAGGCAATTGAGGTTAAGTGACTTGCCCAGGGTCACACAGCTAGGAAATGTTAAGTGTCTGAGACCAGATTTGAACTCAGGTCCTCTTGACTTCAGGGCTGGTGCTCTATCCACTGCGCCACCTTGCTGCCCTCATATTGATATTCTTAAAGCCCAGGTCTTACCATGTCACCCTATACATACACCCACTTAAGAAGCTTTAGTGGCTCCCTATTGCCTTTAGAATAAAATGCAAACTATTGCATTTTATATTAAAAACTCTTTGTGGTTTAACGTGTTTATTTTTTCTGCATTTATTGCACATTACTGCTTGTTATAGGTTGCATTCCAGCCGAAGTAGCCTGCTTTGATGTTTCCTGTACATGACAGACCATCCTCCACCTTTGTCATAGGATGTCAATATCCAAAACACCTTCCTTCCTTACCTATGCTCCTAATGGTTCCTAGCTTTTTTTAAGACTCATCTAAAGTACTAATTACTCTGCAAAGCCTTTTTTGATCTGCTCTCCAAGTTATTAGTGCCCTCTCTGCCTCAAATCTTAAAGCTAGCTTTCATTATGTATTAATTTCCAATAGAATGTATGCTCCCTGAGGAAAGGGCTATTCTATTTTTTTTAAATTTTGTATTCCTAAAATCTAGTACAATACCCTGATCATAATCAATGCATAATAAATATTTATTGTTGAATTCTAGGACCATGTGGGATAGATAGATAGATGCTATATATGTGTGTGTGTGTGTGTGTGTGTGTGTATTGAGTTCATAAGATCACAGTATTTATGAGTAGAAGGTACCTTAGGAATCATTACTTTGTAATGATGGGATTCTGATTGTTGTCCCCAGCCTGAATGGGCCTCCTCCCCAGCCCAAACCCCACAGAAATCCTCAATCAGGTACAAATACAGATCTATGTAGTCTATAATTCCATCATCCATCAAGTATAAAGATACAATAGAAATCAACCAAGAAATCCTCCAGCATGGTACCTGTGCACTGCCCTTCTTTGTTGTCCTTTGGGGGAATTTATCATGAAATCAGGCTAATTATAAAAATTATATTTTAATGCTACCCCACTCCAGTGAGCTTTTTTGTATGCATCCTGGTTAACCACATGTGCAATTCCGTCATGGAAATAACACCTCCCCAAGTCGGCAAACTCCTCCTGTAACCTTAAAATCTACGTGATATCATCAGGTTCCATAAATAAGTTTTTCTTGCTATGTTGGGCAGCGGCGGACTCCTGCTAACACTCCTGGTAGATTTCTAGCAGGAGCACAGCCCACTCTGAGTACGTGATCCTCAGTCTTAATAAATGCCTTTACTTGATTTAGAGGAAGACTGAGTCCTGGATTCTTTCAAAGACAACGCCACAGATTATCTGCTTGAATCCCAGAAACATATATCCTAAAAGGGACAGAAGTTGAAGCCGGGCCCTTGGACGAACCTACTGTTCTTCCTCCTACACCGGGCAGCTAACTGAAACTCTTCATCATTCCTACCTCAGAGTCAAAGAAAAGTTGAATCAATAAATCACAGACCCATACAGATGAGTCTGGTAGTTTGAACTATGGTGTGGTAAGCAATAGGGAAGCATTGCAGATTCTTTAGCAGGGAAAAACAGGATGAAAGTGATGTTTCAAGATTAGTCTGAAGATGGATCAGAAAGGGAGGTGAGGAAAAGTAGCAGGCAAGGAAGGCTGCTGATATAATGGTCCTGATGGAGCAAGAGAAACTTCTTCAAGAAGAATGATTCAAAGTGTCTTACATGATTGCAGCCGGACTGGTCCCACAGCCTTGGCTGGAACAGAGATGTGAGATGCTCATGAAACCGAGACCTTTTACATTACAGAAATGTTTCAGACTCTAGCAAGCTGTCAGACATCCAAATCACTGAATAATGTTTGTCCTTCTGGGTAAAAACAATTAAAAATGCTGTTTGTGGGAGGAGGGGGACAGCTGGGAGCTCTCTCCTTTTCATATTATCTTTCTTCTGAAACGCCTTTTCTTTTTCCCCATCTTTTAGCTACAAGTCCAAAAATCAGGAATTCTGTTTATAAACTCTGCCAGGCTTTCAGTCCTGTGGGACAAGGGCTACCACATGCAGCCTGCTAAGTTTGCTCATTTAATGGGGAAAGGAGATGAAAGTTTAGCCGCTGTTTTCAATGTAGGGCAAAATACTGAGATAGTATATGGTTCATAGTTAATACTCACAGGGGTGAGTAGGGAAATGGGGATATGAGAGGGAGTTCTGGAAATTTTGATTCTACTCTGGATACTCCTACTACTTATCAATTTGATCTAGGGCAGATTATTTTGCCTCTCTGGGCTTCAGTTTATTAACTTACAAAAAATTTGTATCATATGATCTCTAAGATTCATTCTAGGTCAAATATCCTTTAATTTCTAAAATTCTATTCCAAGAATTCCTTCGAGACCTGGCATTTTGTTATATAGTTTCTCCCAGTTCTGGCTCTCTATGTTTTAAGACCCCTCTAGCACTGGCATTCTATGTTCTAAGGTCCTTTCTAGCTCTGACATTGTGTCCTATCTTCCAGCTCTGATGGTCTGCTTTATGTCCTGCTTTAAGCTTCTTTATAACTCCAAAATAAAATTCCCAACTAAGACTTTTGACTATTGCCACCTACAAGCTCAATCCTTCCTATGTGAGATCAGATGCACAAGGGAGCAAAGAAGCCCCATCTCTCCGCAGTAAGTTCCCTAACATTAGGCCCCTGTTGGGGCCTATCAGGTAAGAGCTAGATTTCCAAATAGCAGAGAGGAAGGGCATCATTTTTCCTTCCACCCTATGGTCCCTTGTCTTGCTCAGTCTAAATTCTTAGTGAATTTTCTTCCCTTCTTGAATAAAATGATTCTGTTAATAAGCTCAAGAGCTGATTCTTATCTCCTGCCCAAAGAATGGGTTTCCTTGATTTCTGGATGCTAACTAGGGAACAAAATAATGGAAAGAGATAAGTGTAGTAGGAGATGGTATGGCAGAGAGTAACTACAGGAAATAGATTTTGCTCCAAAATATTAAACACAGCCATGAAGAAATAGTTGCAGAAATATCTCTATTCTTTAAAAGGCTCTATAACTACTGGCAGCATGTGGAAATTAACGATACAAGAAATAGATATTTTCTGCTTGTCTCTAAAGAGATAATTCACATTGAGAAAAGAGAGCCAGAGACCAAGGAGACCAAAGATGTTTGGTCTTCTCAGGTGATATGGATTAGGAAATCTAACTAACTAACTAGGAAAGTTAGTGTGTCCTTGAACTGCATCTAGGAAAAAAGAGGTGATAGTCAATGACTTCATTAATCAACAAACATTTTATTAGCCATATACTATGTGCTAGGCACTGTGCTGAAAAAGTCAAAAATAGTTCCTGCTCTCAAAGAGCTTACAGTCTTTTGAGGAATACAACATATATATTTTTATTTTATTTTATTTTATTTTATTTTGAGATTGGGTTTCCTGGGATCTGTAAAGCTGGAAGTACAGCAACCATTCGTGGGTCCAATCCCACCATTGAGCAGAACAGAAACTTTGATCTACTTCATTTTTGACTTAGATGACTTGTTGTCTCCCTGCTCCCAGAGGCTCATACTGTAGATGCTAGACTTAATGTGGACATACCCTCAGCTTCAGCTGTACAGAAAACCGAGAATTCCCAAACTCAAGCAGGCTACCAGCTGCAGTTCTCTGAGTAGCAAAGATTATAGGTATGTGCCATTCTAACCAGCAACTCAGTCATACAGAATTGCCCCCAAAGTCTTTTGTTGTTTTTGTTGTTCTTGTTTTAAATTTATTTATTATTTATTTTTATCATTTTTTGAAAAAAAATTGAGTTTCAATTTCTCTTCCTCTCTTAAGCCCCTCCCCTACCCATTGAGTAGGCAAGCAATATGATATTAATTATCCATCAGATCATGTAAAATATTTCCACATAAGCCATGTCACAAAAAAATAAGAAAAATAAAGTAAAAAAGTGTACTTCAATTTTCATTTAGAATTCATACATTTCCTCTCTCTGGAAATGAATAACATTTTTCATTATGAGTCCTTCAGAACTGTCTTGGATTACTATATTGATCAGAGTTCTGTTCATTTCATTCTGCATCTACTTATGTAGGTCTTCCCAGGTTTTTCTGAAACTACCTCCCTTATCATTTCTTACAGCCCAAAAGGATTTCATCACATTCATATACCATTATTTGTTCAGTCATTCCCCAATTGATAGATTTCCATTCGGTTTCTATTGCTTTATCAGCACAAAAATAGCTATAATAAATATCTTTGTATATATTAGTCTTTTTTTCTTTTTTTATTTCTTTAAGATAAAGAACTAGTAGTTATATTTCTGGGTCTGAAGGTAAGCACAGTTTTATAGCCCTCTGGGCATAGTTCCAAACTACTATGCAGAATGATTGGGCCAGTTTTGAACTTAACCAACAGTGCAAAAGTGTCCCTCTTTTTTCCATATCCACTCTAGCATTTGTCATTTTTCATTTCTGTTATGTGAGCAAATTTGATAGGCATGAAGTGGTATCTTTGATTTTTTCCAATTTTTCTAATCAATAATTATTTAGAGCATTTCTTCTTGTAAGTTATAGATAGCTTTGATTTTTTTTCCTCTAAAAACTATCTGTTCATATCCTTTGATATTTATCAATTTGGGAATAGTTCTTATTTTTATAAGTTTGCTTAGTTCCTTTTTATTTTATTGTCTTTTATCAAAGTTACTATAAAATGTTTTATATTACTTCATCAACTATGGTTGACTTTTAGCAAAATGTAGTTTCCCTGTTTATTTTTTAATTAGGCTTATTTTTGCTTTTGCTTTGCCTGGTATCATGTTTTTTTTATAGCTCCTTATTTTTACTCTCTATATGTCCTTTTGTTTCAAGTGTTTTTTTTTTCTTGTAAACAATATATTATTAGATTCTGGTTTTTAATACATTCTGCTATTCTGCCTCTGTTTTATGGGTGAGTTCATTTCATTCACACTCACAATTATGATTATTAACTGTGTATTTCTATTTCTTCTTCTCTTTCATGTTTAACCCTGTCCTTCCTCAAAAGAAGGATTTGAGTATTGCTTCCCTTAATCCACCATCCCTTTTATCATTCCCCTACTTTCATTTGATCCTATTTCCCTCCCACTTCCTTGTTGGATAAGATAGATTTCTATACCAACTGAGTGTATATATATGTTCTTCCCTTTTTGAACCAATTCTAACTGGAGTGAGGTTCAAGCATTATACCACACCACCATCTCCCATTTTCCCCTATACTCTTCCTTGTGTGCCTCTTTTATGTGCAATAATTTTCCCATTTTTCCTCTCTCTTTTCCTTTTTTTTCATTGCATCCCACTTTTTCTCACCCCTTCACTTATTTTTTTGAGATTATTTCACATGCCTTCCTTCTATGTAGACTCCTTCTAACTGCCCTAATAATGATAAAATTCTTTAAAATTATATATACTATCTTCCCAGAGAGGAATGTAAACAATTTAAGCTTATTAAACTCAATGATTTCATCTTGATGTTTACCTTTTTATTCTTCCCTTGAGTCTTGTATTTGAATGTCAAATTTTCTATTCAGCTCTGGTATTTTTATCAGAAATAGCTGAAAGTCTTCCATTTCAAAACCTGAAAAGACTTACATGAATTGATGCAAGGCAAAGTGAAAAATACCAGAAGTAAATTGTACACAATTAGTTTTGTGTACAAACAAGTTTTTTTTTCTCCTTTTGGTTGATTTCTTCTTTTATAATATGACCAATATGGAAATGTGTTTTTACATGATTGCACATATATAATAAGCTATATAAAGTTGTTTGTTGTCTTAAGGAGGAGGAAGCTGACTAAGCAAGGGAAAAATTTGGAATTCAAAAAAAAATTTAATGAATGTTAAAAAATGTCTTTGCATGTAATTGGGAAAAATAAAATAGTAGATAAAACTTTTCTATTTCATTAAATATCCATTTCCCCCTGAAGGATTATACTCAGTTTTACCACCATGGTTATTTTTTGTTATAATCTTAATTCCTTTGCTTTCCAGAATATTTTATTCCAAACCTTACATTCCTTTAAAATGGAAGCTGGTAAATCTTGTGTGATCTTGGCTGTGAAATATCTGAATGGTTTCTTTTTGGCTGCTTGCAATATTTTCTCTTTGACCTGGGAGTTCTGGAATTTGGCTCTAATATTCCTGTGAATTTTCATTTTGAGATCTTTTTTAGGAAGTAACTGGTGGATTCTTCCTATTTCTATTTTACTCTCTTGATCTAAGATATCAGGGCAGTTTTCCTTTATGATTTCTTGAAATATGTCATTTCTTGAAATGACATATGTAGGTGCTTTTTTATTATCATGATTTTCAAGTATTTTAATAATTCTTAAGTTATCTTTCCTTAATTTGTCCTCCAGGTCAGTTGTTTGTGGTTTTTTTTTTTCAATGAGATATTTCACATTTTCTTTTCTTTTTTTTTTGTTCTTTTGACTTTGTTTTGTTTCTTAATGTCTTGTGGAGTCATTAGCTTTCAGTTGTTCAATTCTAATTTTTAATTGGTTATTTTATTCAATGAGCTTTTGTGCATCTTTTTCTATTTTGCCAGTTCCACTTTTTAAGGAGTTCTTTTCATCAATGAGTCTTTATGCCATTTTATTTTTTTTTGGCCAATTGTGGGGTTTTTAAATACTATTTTGTGCCTTGTTTATCAAGTTGTAACTCTCTTTTCATAATTTTCTTGTGTCCCTCTCATTACATTCTCCAAATTTTTCTCTACCACTCTTAGTCCTTTCTTTAAGGCTTCCAGAAATTCTTGTTTGGCTTTTCCACTTTGCATCTTTTTTGAGACTTTAATTGTAGCTGATGGCACCTTGTTGTCTTCTAAGTTTGTGTCTTGATCTTCCATGCCACCATAATATATTTTTATCCCAGGTTTGTCCCAAGGTTACCCATTACCTCCCACCCATTGCCAGTCTTCTTGATATGACTTGCCAATGGATTTTTATTTCTCTGAGGAGGGTGATGACTTTTTGCATTTCTCCCTCACTTAAATCCAATCCACATGCAAGTCAAGACATCACAAAGTTATTGGTTCTCTTGGAGACAAAGGGCGAACAACAAGAACAATAGATTTTTCCCATTTTTCCATTCTATTTCTGCTGGCTCTCCTGCTCCAGAGCCCAGTTTGATGTGTTTCTTTAAAGTTGTTCAGAGGAGAAGGTTCGGAGAGTTCCACTGCTGCCGACTCTGCCATCTTGTCCCCAGAGTCTTGCGCTCTTTTAAGTTTTAAGCTTACAAGGGCTCTAAGACCATTAATAAGCCCTGCAGGTGCGTAGTGTCTGTGTCTGTGTGTATTTATATGTGCATGTGCTTGGATACAGGTGCACACCCACAACTGTTTGTGTGCCTCTGCACAGATAGCCCATGTACACAGGTGTGTGTGTCCGTCAATGTCTATTACACATGGATGCAGAGGTGCACATTGACAATGAGGTGCATTGCACGTGTGTGCTAAATATGCATGCACAAATATGTATGGACTGCATCACACACACGGCATCTACAGATGGACAGAGATCGGTGCACGTGCCCAGAGAACTATGCAGTGTGCGTGCATTATACATACTTCAAACACACAATTGTCCTGCTACAATCTTCCCCGAGCTGACCTGAGTTCTAAGTCACATCTTTGACTCTTATAGCTAAATTGGGAAGCATCTGAGGTCATACCTAAAGAAATCAATGAAAGGAACGAGTAATGCTTAGCCAGGAAAAGAGAAGACTGAGGCAGGCTGTGATAGCTACCTCCAAGAATTGCAAAAGGGCATTCGATTTGTTGCACTTGACTCCGGAGGACAGATGCAGGAACAGTGAACTGAAATTGAGAGAAATTTAGCTTTGAAGTAAGGAAAAACCTCCTGCTAGTTAGAGCGAGCTCAGAGCAGGAGGGGCTGGCATGGGGAGGAGTCTTTGAGCAAAAAATTGACCACTTATCAGATTGTGTGTGTGTACATTTGTGTATATATGCATATATAGTATATGCAGAAATATATACCTATACACCATATATAGAAATATGTGCATGTGCATGGATATGTCAGAGGACTTTTTTCCCCAGGTATGAATTGGACAAATTGGTTACTGGGCTTCTTTCTTCTTTGCAATTCTGTGACTCCAAGTGGTTAGGCCCAAGACCATGCAAATTGTTAGTATAAATCCCTGAAGGCATAGGCAATTATTTTTTAAATCTATTCCCTCATAGAATTAAAAGAACCCAGAATCCAGCTGCTTTAACGGTTGCAGAATATTTTGTATGCATCATCTTTTTTGGCTTTCACAACATCCCTATCAGGCGAGTGACACAGGTATCAATATCTTTTTTTTTTACAAACGAGGAAACTGAGGCAGGCAGAGGTTATATGATTCATCCAGCATCATATAGCTAGCAAGTATCTGAAGCTGGATTTGAACCAGGTCTTCACCCTAGAGCACAATAGCATCTGAGTCACAAAATCTTAGAATTGCAGAATTGGAAATGACCCAAGGTGACACGCACTTCAGCCTCCCCACCTAAGGTAAGAATTTATCCCTGACAAATGGTCAGTCAGCCTCTGAGTGAACATCTGAGTGAGATGCTAGGTAACATTTCCTAAGGCACTATTAAATGTCAACAGTGAGGATGAATTAACTCCCAAGACAGCATTTTCCATTGTTGGGAAGGTCTAATTTTTAGGAAGTTCTCTATTTTGAGCTGAAAACTACTTCCCAGTCCTCACAGGCTACACTAGAGGCAGTCAGTCATGTCTGGCCTACCTAAGCACTGACCTAGAACTGAAAGCAACCCTGTAAAAATAAATGTTTGGCAGCTGGGTACAGCCATGTGGGGAAAGTTTGCCCATCCAATCAGACAGAGGAAGGTTGATAATGGCATTTAACCTCCACCTTGGCCTGTTCTGTCTGCTGACCCTAGGTGCCCCCATGAGTATCTGGCCTTGTTTAATTTTTGAAAAGAGAGAGAGAGAGAATGACTTTACTGGACAGATACCCCATGGAGATCAAGGGCTGAAAGAAAGATTTCACCTACACCAAAATATTCATTTTTTATGATAACAAACAATTGTAAACAATGTGGTGCCCATCAATCAAGCATTTATGAAGCATGTCTTATGTGAGAGAGACCAAGCTAAACATAAAGGATGAAAAAATAAAAGAGAACATAAGTTTATGTGAGAGACCAAACTAAACATAAAGGATGAAAAAATAAAAGAGAACATAAGTCCTTAATGAGTCAATCTACTAATCTAGTTGATCAACTAATAGATAAATTTAGAGTGTTAATATCATGGAATATCATTGTGCCACAAGAAATTTTGAATGCCAGTGTAAAAAGGGACTTCTTGTCATTCATCCTCATTCTTGAAGAGGACCAATGATGTTAGGAGGGTGATATCTTGACCTCAAAGTGAATTGGATTTAAGTGAGGCAGAGCTGGGCAAAGTCATCAGCCTCAGTCGTTCCTCCGGAGTCATATGAGTCCAATGGCAAGACATAGGTCAGAATGAGTGGGGATGGTCCCCAGTGCTTTGAAACCCAAGTAGCTCTCACTGATTGGCCAATATAAGAAGAGGCTTGTATATGACTAAAGCATCTCTGATCCTTCTACCCATGTAGATTGGCTGGGAGTCTATTTTTAGCTGTGATTATATATAACGGAAATGTCTTGGAGAGACTGTGGGGCATGTGTAGACAGGCTTCCTATGACTGATTCTGGTCTGCTAACCATCAGGCAAATGTCACTCTCTTATAATCAACTGTGTAATCATGACTGGGAGTGCCTTCAAAAGGCACCGCTAACCAGAGAGCCTTGGCCATTTTCTTCAATTCTCTCTTCTTTTGATTTTGACTCCTTTGCTGACCAGTGTGCAGGGCAGAAAATTTCCTGTTAAAACACACCTCGCTCAACTGTACACAGATTTCAGATTATCATGAGTAAATCATGTGTCTCAGAAAAGCATTGCAAGTATTCCTATTTTATTTCCCCAGCTAGATTTTAACCTCCTTGAGAACAACAGACTTAGAGTAACCTCCTTTTCTTTTTCTGAGTGTTCAATAAAGATTTGATTGATAGAATGGTTAGAAAGTTTCCATTAGATTGTAAGCTCCTCGAAGGCAGGAACTGCTGCAATTTTGTCTTTGTATCCTGTCCACCTAGCATAGTGCCTTCATACAATGATCTCTTAATCACTAAACTAAGTTAATTGAGAGTAATGAGCCTGAGAGAACGGATGTCATACTAATATTTCCCCATTCTTTGTCAACAGTCTTGTAAAAGGACCCCTTATGTATGAAATATTGTAGTAAACTGAACTCCAAAGAACTACATAAATTCTCCCCTTCCAATGTGACCCCAGTCAGGCTGGCAGGGACAGCAGGAGCCTTTGCCTTGTGTTTTTCAATTGCTTTCATTCCCCTCTCTCCTCTGTCAGCAGCTGCGGCTGGAACTGCTGAAGTGGCTGAAGCAATCTATCATCGTTACCTAGAAGCCAGGGTTTTAAATATCAGGGGTCAGTCAGGGGCTGGAGAGGGGAATATGTGAGCTGGTAGTGACGAGGCACCTTGGCTATAAGTGATAGAGTGCTGGCTCCTGCCGAGAGACAGAACCCATAAATCTTGCAAATCGAAAACCTCTCACTCCTCATTTCCGGAAAATATTACCTGCTATACAATCTGCCCCAAAGATTGACAATCATTGGGGTGTAAATAGCGGCAGAGGGAAACCTTCCTGACTAAGGGCAGAGGATTAGGGCATCGCACATAGGTCACTATGACTACCCTCCTACCCTGAACCCAAGTAATATTTCCAAAGAAACAGGAGAATGTTGACAAGTGAAGGTTGGTGGCTAAACACTGGTAATGACTAGAATTAATGCACAGATGAATATATGATGGATGGATGCATGGATGCATGGATGGATGGATGCATGGAGGGATGACTGAAGGAAAACACATTTATTAAATTCTTAGAGGCAATATCTGGGGTGAGAATCAAGGATCTTAAGGCATTGACTAAATATCAGACAAGTTTTTTTCCCTCAGTATGGAAATCTTGATGTTAAAGGAAGTAACCCAAATGTTAGCAGCATTTCCCAAAGCTGAAAAAGCTTTATATAGAAATATGGGCTGTATTTAGGAGAGAGTGGAACTCTCATGCCCTACCAGTAAAATATATAGGCATATACATTTATAGGCATATACAAGATAATTTGGGGAGGAAGGCACTAGCATCTGGGAAAAGTAGGAAAGGTTTCATGTTGAAAGAGGTCCTTTCCATGAGTCTTGAAGCAAACAAAGGGTTTTAACAGATGAATGTGAGAAGGGAAGAATGTCCCAGGCATGGGGGACAGACAGTACAAAAGAGACAGGAGACAAAATGCCATCTATAAAGAACAGTAAGAAACAGAATATAAAAATTGCAGGGAGGGCCTTAAGAGCTAAAATATTAGAGCTGAAAATGACCCACACACATAAAAGTTGGAGTGTTAGAACTAGAATAACAAACGATCTGACATTTATAGAGTTTAAAGATTTGAAATCATTTTACAGATATGAGCTGCACTAGGACTTTTAGACCACCCTATATTATTTCATGTTACCTTCAGAGGAGCCACATGATCCAAAGATTAGAGAGCCAACCTCAAAGAAGGTAACACTTGGGATTGAGACATATCATACTAGATATGGCACTCTGGATTCCCTAAGACTGTAAGTTGTTGAAGAGGTATCGATTTTCCTTGATAGGGAAAATTTCTTCAACGGTAGTTCCCTATATCAGTGAAGTCATAGAAATGATCCTCATTCTGCCCCTCCCCAAAGCAATGTTCCTAAGGGTCTTCTGGGGTAGACACTACAATTATTATTATCATTTTGTAGATGAGAAAGTTGAACTCCAGAGATATTGGGATTTGCCTGTGGTCTCACAATAGTTGTAGAAGAAAGGATTCTAACACAGATCTTTCATTACTCTCTTTCTTTCTTCCCTCCTTCCTTCCTTTCTTTCTTTCTTTCCTTTTTTCTTTCTTTTTTCCTTCCTCCCTCCCTCCCTCTCTCCCTCCCTCCCTTCTTTCCTTCCTTCCTTTTTTTTTAGGCAACGAGGTTAAGTGACTTACCTAGAGTTACACAGCAGGGTAAATTATCTGAGGCTGGATTTGAACTTCCTGAGTCCAGCATCAATCCTCTAATCCACTGCTACCTGAAGTCTAGCAATCTTTCCATTGAATAACCAATTAGTTGCCAAGTTGTTGTCATTGTTGTCATGTTGTCAAATCTTGTCAATTCTATCTCTGGTATTTGTTCTATTTTCTACACTCACATGTCCACCAACCTAGCAAACGGGATTTTTATGAAGGGCAATCCTGACTATATTTCTCTCCTCAATAAACTCCCTATTAAATTTATGATTAAGTAAAATCTCCTCTATTCAGCATTTAAAGTCCTTCACAACCTGCCCCCATCCTACCTTTCTTTTTTCTTTTTTTTTTTTTTTTGCTGAGGCAATTGAGGTCAAGTGACTTGCCCAGGGTCACACAGGTAGGGAACGTTAAGTGTCTGAAACCAGATTTGAACTCAGGTCCTCCTGACTTCAGGGCTGGTGCTCTATCCACTGCACCACCTAGATGCCCCCCATCCTACCTTTCTAGACTTTTTATCCATAACTTCATAAAAATCATAGTCCAGCAAACTGATCTTCTTACTGTTCTTTACACATGGCATTCTATCTCCTGTCTCCTTTCCCTTGGCTATCCTCCACACCTGAATACTCTCTCCTTGCTCACTTTCATCTTTTATAATCCCTGGTTTGCTTCAAAACTCAGTTTAAGCACCTCTTTCCACATGAAACTTTTCCAAATCTCAGAATACTAATGCCTTCTTCCCCAAATTATGTATATGTTGTCTCCCCTCACTGAACTGCAATCTCCTCAAAATGTTCAACTTTGTCTTTGAATTCCCACTACTTTCCTGAATATTTGGCACTCTGTAGTCACTCATTGGACAGCTAGGTGACTCAGTAGATGGATACCATGTCTGGAATCAGGAAGGCCTATTTTCATATATTCATGAAATCTGGCCTCAGACTTTACTAGTTATGTGACCCCAGATAAATTGCTTAACCTCATTTACCTCAGTTTACTCATCTGTAATATGAATTGGAGAAGGAAACAACAAACCACTCCAGTATCTTTGCTAAGATCGTGTGCAGCAGCTTAGATAGTGTGAAAGTCCTCAAGAAAAAGTAAAAATTATTGGAGAATGAGATTTAAAGATCTTAACAGTCTGGTCCAATCTCTAATTTTATAGTGAGGAAAGTGAGGACCATAAAAAGGAAATGGGCTGTTCAGAGTCACACAAGAGATGATCAACTATGATAGTCTTAGCTTTTCTCAGCAATGCAGTGATCAAGATAATTCCAATAGACTTGGAATGGAAAAGCACAATTCCACATGAAGCCTTTCCCAATCTTCTGTATTCAGAGAAAGAACTATGGAGACTGAAGATTGAATCATACTGTTTTCACCTTTTTTTTGTTTAGTATTTTCTTTCTCATGGATTTTCCTTTTTGTTCTGATCTTTCTTTTACACAATGTGATGAATATGGAAATGTTTTAAATGATTATACACGTATAACATAGATGAGATGTTTGCTGTCTTGGGGCAGAGAGGGAAGGAAGTACAAAAATTTGGAAGTGGAACTAAAAATCTAGCAGAAATGCATGATGAAAACTATCTTTACATGTAATTGGAAAAAGAAAATACTATTAAGTGAAAAAATACATACAGAGTCACACAGGAGAAGAGCTAGAGTTTGGACCCCAATTCACTGATTCTCCATTTAGAACTATTCTGCTCTGGAAGAGTTTACAGTCTAGCTGAAAAACCAAGACTATATATTTGGTTATAAATTCCTCTGCACTGTTCTCTTTCTAAGTGTGACACAGACTGTCCTCATCAATACTAAATGAATTCAGAAGAAAAGAAGGATGACTTGGCCACTACATTTCAACTTTATTCTGTTTCCCACATATCATTACAGGGACACAAGATGTTCCAACCTCCACCTCAAAAGGCTCTGGAGAATCTGTCAGCAACATGTTTACTTTGATATTCCTCCAAAGAGAGAATCACAGCCAGGACTTCTGTCCTTCAGCTGCTTTGAATGCTGCCTGGAGACCCCAAGGGCAGTGTGGAACAGTGGAAAAATCATGAGTCAGGATACTTGGTTAATAATCTCAGTTCTACTACTAATTCACTGTATAATCTTGTACTTGTTACTTTTCCTCTCAGACTCAGTTTCCTTATCTGTAAAATGAAGGAAGTGACCTTTATGGTCTCATTCAGCATTAAAATTTTATAGTTATCATGGTATAGGTGTGGTGCACAATGAGAAGAGCTTGAAATCTGGAGACAGGAAAAAAACTGGGCATGAATCCTGCAAAAGACATTAAATCGGTAACCATGAGTAAGACTGTAGATACTTCTTGCCCTCAGTTTCCTTATCTATAAATTGAAGCTAATATTCACATAATCTAACTCACAAAGTTCTTGTAAAGAAAACACTCTATAAATCAAAAAGAGTCCTAGAAATGTGAATTTTATTATAACTGAAGCATAATGTAACCAATGAATCAACATTTATTGATTTTGCTATTGTTCAGTCATTTTCAGTCTGATTCTTTGTGCACCATTCCAATGGAACATACTCTTTCTGCTATGCCCACATAACCTACCTACCCTTACCTCACAAACCCTGAGTCCACCTCCTGCTCTGAAAACATAGATCAAATCCATTCATTGCTTCTGGAAAGACTCGTTATTTGATTAGCAGAATTCCAATGACCACTTCTTAAATTTCACCTTTCCTTGGCTACCTTTATTTTGTCTTCTCATGTTAAAATATAACTTTCTTGAAGGCAGGAACTAATTTTTCTTTCTGAATCTCCAGAGCATAATATTATGCCTAGCACGTAGTAAGCATTTATTTAATGTTTTTCATTCATTCATTCATCCTTGGGTGTTCCCTGGTTTGTGGGGGATACACAGGAATAATTTAAACACTTGTTAAGTGGAAAGATGACTAGAGTCAGAGATTTACAGGATGTTGAAAGCTGGAAGTAATCTTAAAATGTAGAATTCAAAGCTGATGATCTCTTTTTATTTTGTTTTTGTTTTGTTTTTTATTTTATGTTATTAATATACATGTATTCATGAATCATGTTGGGAGAGAAAAATTAGAACAAAAGGGAAAAACCATGCGGTAGAAAAAAACAGGAAAAAAAAAGTGAACACAGCATGTGTTGATTTAAATTCAATCTCCATAACTTTTTCTGAATGCAGATGATGTTTTCTATCCAAGGTTTTTGGGGATTGCCTCAGCTCTAAGAATATCTAGTCCTTTATTTTACAAGTGGAGAAACTGAGGCTCAGAAAGGGGAAACAGATTGAAACTTCCATAGAGAGTTAGTGGAAAACCTGTAACTAGAAAGCCAGAATCCTGAATTCCAGCCCAGATCTCTTTTCACTATGATTAAGGGAGGCACAAGTTCAGAAAATTTCAAAGAAATTACATGTAATGAATGGCTTTTATATACCCCTCAAAAAAGATCAGGGCCAGAGGCCTGGATTTTTTTCCCCATGCCCACAGTCTGGAATTAAAGGGGGAAGCACAGCTTGAAAAATCTGCCCAGAGGCTTAAATGGGATGTCTGCCTCATTTAGCTGTTTGATGAATGAGCTGGGATTTTCTGGTCCAGTTTGGGTTCCACCCCCTCCCCACAACTGAGTTTTTAGGGTAGCTTGAGTAATCTAATAAGTATCTCACAAATGATGGTGCATCTAAATGGCATTTGCTCTCAGCTCTTGATGATACTTTTTTCTTTTCCTCTGCATGTAGGGGGGAGGAGAGCTTAACTCAGGATGCTCATGTTTTTCTTAATGAAATGTTCTCATTACCCTGATGAGTCAGGTAAAAAACAGGAAGGACAAGCAACCCTTCAACAAGTAAAGCTGGGCAGCTCTCAATATTACCCACACCTTTACCCCACTTTCACCCCTCTGGTAGAATAGGACAAATAAACACTTATTATTCAATATGTCCAGGCCATTGTTCTAGACCCTGGAAAGAAATAAATGGTGTACTGGAATAATAAATTATTATTCACCAATCAATAAACATTCATTAAATACTATATGCTGAGCATTTTGCTAGGTATGAGGAATGTGTATACATATATACATATATGTATATATATAATACATATAATATAGATATAGATATAAAATGAAGCAATCCTTGCCTTCCAAGAGCTTAAATTCTATCAGGAAAGAAAACATGTAATGTCTAGGTAAATAGAGGCAGCTAAGTAATAGAATAGGGAACTGGAGTCAGAAAGATTCAGTGAGTTCAAATGTGACCTCAGACAATTAA